>JAMPIV010017108.1:320000-342500 GCA_024509875.1 Oreohelix idahoensis
AGCAGGTTTCCTCAATGTTTGTGTTATCAGCAGGTTTCCTCAATGTTTGTGTTATCAGCAGTTCCTCAATGAATGTCCTATCAGCAGGTTTCCTCAATGTTTGTCCTATCAGCAGGTTTCCTCAATGTTTGTCCTATCAGCAGGTTTGCTCAATATTTGTCCTATCAGCAGGTTTGCTCAATGTTTGTCCTTTCTATCTCGAACATCTTCTACTAATCTCTTGTTCCACTGACACGTGTCTGGTCAACAATTAAAGAAATACAAAATATCCACAGCCGCTAATCAGAAACTGAAAATCTATGACAGTGTAGATAAGAAATACAAACCTAACTAGCAGCACTGGCATTCAGTATCAGCATGATAACGGTATACAAATGTATGCGGCGAATTCTCAGTAGTTAATTAATGCTATCTTCCTGTAATGCTTAATCTTTTTTCGTGATTAAAAACTGATGAGAAGTGTGTGCTGTTTTTAGGTACGGATGAAGAAGACAAAACTGGAAATTAGAAGACGAAAGTATGAGATGATTTTATTTTAAGTTTCAGCTCATTTTCTAACTTGAAGCGACGTGAACGGACGTGATGTACTGGACAGATTAGTTGGTCGTGTCCGATTGAACCAATGTTTTACCCGTTTCTGGTAAAGTACTTTTTTTCCCAGCTAACAGCGATTATGAAAGGGGGGGGGGGGGGCCCACAGAGGTAATTAAGGCTTAAAAGGGGGCATGAGCACACACAAATGTTGAGGAACCCCTGCTGTAGAATACCATAACATTCTGTGTTTATGTTTCGTCCAGTTGGTTAAGTCGTTAGAACGCTTGCCTCGCGGCAGAATTACCAAGGTTCAGGGATCACAACCTGGTGGCGCCACGCTCCTGTCTACCCAGCTGTTAATGGGGACATGACTCTTCCCTTGAGTTAGGGATGGCTAAGGCAGCGAGGAAGGGAGCTGGTCACTCCGCCTAACAAAGCTGGGCGTAGTTAAGTGAAGTCTCTAACACTTCGCTCCCTACAGCAGGACTACCTTCACCTTTTGAGCGTCCGATTGGCTAAGAGGTTCGAGAGCTTTTCTGTGGCCGCGTAGTTACCGGGTTCTGTGATTGAAAACTAATAGCGTCACGCGTCAGTCGACCCAGCTGTTAATGGATACCCGACTCTGTTCTTGAATTAGGGAAAGCAAAGGCAGCGAGGATGTGAACTGGTCACCATATCTCATTTAAAAAGCTGGACATGGTTGAAGTCTTTAACATTTCACTTCCTACAGCAGTATCTGCGATGGGACTGCCTTTACGTGTTTTTTTTAAACCTCGCCCACAATTGCTTGCTTTTCGATTGTCACGCACTCTATCATCGTGTCAGAGAAAACGTTATTTGTTATCTTTGCAAATGTCTCACTCACGTGTTTCTGTATATTAAGCGCGTACTACTTTGTCTTTTCCAGTCGAGTATTCTCTGGAGGCAGGTCATGGAGGGAATGTACAGAGACGGAAATCGTTTGATGTTGCTGCCGATACTGACCGGAGGCCATCCGTGATTGGATCCTTCCTCAATCTTATAACACAACCTGCCATGTGAGTGTATTTGGTGTAATAGGATTTGTCTCATTCCCTCGCACATTTTCTAATTTCCCTGTTATACAGACGCCTCAGACTTTCAAACGCACAGCGTCTCATGCCACACTGTTTCTGTTCGCCACACATTGCCTGATCCTCTCTCCTAAACAAGCTATTTTAAACTCAAAACTCTCTGTCACACACTCTTTCCCTCTCACATTTGCTGCCTCACACACTTTCTTTGTGTTAATACTTTGTCTTAATGCCATACACTTTATTATTCTTTCATACATTGTAATATTTATATCTATATCATCTTTTTCTAAGATACTTCCTCATACATTCTGATCTGATACTTTATTTTATACACACACAGACAAGCACACACGCGTGAGCCACTCCAGAGATAATGCCCCAAGTTGGGTTTTTTTTTTCTATAAAAACAAAACTCTTTTTACTCCACGTCTTTAGTTTTGTTTATTATGACCTCTACACCTCACGGGGAACGACTAAGTAAGTAAGTTGTTTATTGTTCGCAGTGTTTAGATACAGTCTTCCCAGATCTATTCCTGCTTAGTCATTTGGCTTGTCCCTAGTAATCTGGCCTGTACTGTTAAATAGGAAAACTGCAGAAGTGATTGCGTCTATAATTAGTCTGGGTCGTCCTTAGGTACATATCCGAGTTACGCGGAAAGATCGTGCTAGACCTCTGTCTCCGAGGCATTATTTTTGTGGTGCCTAGTTGGTAGATATATTCCTGCTTAGTTATTTGGCTTGTCCCTAGTAATCTGACCTATATTGTTAAATAGGAAAAACTGCAGAAATTATTGCGTCTATAATTAGTTTTGTCGTCCTTAGGTACATATCCGAGTTACGTTGAGACATCGTGCTAGACCTCTGTCTCCGAAGCACTGTTTTTGTAGTGCTTAGTTGACAGATCTACTCCTGCTTAGTTATTTGGCTTGTCCCTTGTAATCTGGCCTAAAATATTAAAATAAAAACTGCAGAAATGATTGCGTCTATAATTAGTCTGGGTCATTGTTATGTACATATCCGGGTAACGTGAAGAGATCGTGCTAGACCTCTGTCCCCGAAGCACTGTTTTTGTGGTACCTAGTTGGCAGAGAGGATAGTAACGATTCGCTCCCGTAGCTAGGTAGTGGTGTAGTTCGGAGGGTCCTGGGTTCGGATTCCCGGTAAGTCTATCACTTGTTGTTTTTCTGTTGTCTGATCTTCTACTTCTTTATTTCTCACGAGTGCCTGACACATACCTTTGTTTCTTATGTATTTACTTGTCCCTAGAAGCCTTGTTGCCCAGTACTTTCAGAATTGTGGCTTAACTTGATCTCAATCAGAAGCTGTAAGTGAAATCTTAGTAGGGCATACTTAGCTCACATCTTTGTGAACTAAACTTCTCCAATATTCTGTATACACCTACTTTCAAAGTGCCCAATGGGAGTGAAACAATTTCACGTCTGCGTAATAATGTTTGCTCTCTAAAAATGGTGTCTGCCTGTGCTGTCGGTGGTCTGCCACTGTGCGGTGGGTCATGGTTGTATGGCATGTCAACCTTTCGCAGGTAATCACCTAACTTATTGACCAACTGTGCTGTGGCCGACACCTACAGATAAAGGTAGTAACATTGCAGAAATCACCGAAGGGGATCGAAGTGTTAGACATTTCACTGTACGAGGTCCTGCTTTATGAGGTGGAGTGACCAGTTGCCTTCCTCGGGTCCTTTGCCTTCTCTAACTCAAAAGCAGAGTCAGGTGCCCATTCACAGGTGGGTAGGTTGGAACGTGACGCTACCTGGTTTCGGTTCCGGAACATGGTAACTTTTGCCGCAAGAGGCAATCGCTGTAGCGGTTCACCCAATCGGACGCGTATACACCATCTACAATCGCGTATTTGCGCTTATCACTGTCCTATTCTCACACATCAAGAATGCTCAAATCTACATTTCTATACTTGCAAGTTGTGGCCTGGAGGGACTACCACAGTAATGACCTTTTCTTTGGGTGCCTAACTGGTCGCCTGTCTTGAAACTTTCACTTCGCGTGGTGAGGCGTTGACGCCACATGGGCTGACCTGGATTCAGTTTCTGTTGCCTCTCTTTCTGTTCTGTTTTCTTTCTTTCTTTCTTTCAAGTGCCTTACAATTGACCAATTTTCATCATTTTAATTTGTTAAAACTCGCCAGCTTCGGTTTCTCCTTTATCGAATTATATGTTTACATACTCGTTACAGAAATTAACCATTGTTATTCTGTTATTCAAATTCTCGTATGTTCTACTAGACACGAATATTACACCCTTCGCCTTGTTTATTATTCGACCTATACTTGTCAGTTTGGAAGTTATAGTATCGATAAACATTGATCGTGTGGGCGTAAATTCCATAATTCCAAGTAGTGACATAGAGTGACCACTCTAATGACATTGTTTAGGAGAACTTAGCTGGTCGTCCTTCTTAACACGTTCACTTCTTCTAACGAGACTGCGAAGTGTTTGTTACAGCTTTTTCTTGTCTAGTGCCTAAAATTAGTGTCCTGCCTCTTTCTTACGAGTGGCTACAGTTTATCTATTTTCATTATTTGTACTTCCAGGCCTAGGGTTTCTTTCTTTACTGGAATCTTTCTTTATTGATTTGTGTCTTTACATCTAAAGTGACTCTGGCAGATTATGGTCAAAGCGAGGAAACCGTTGTTAGAAAATAGATGTTGTTGAAGGGTAGGAGTTAAATCCCTCGTATTTAACGAGAAATAATTTATTTTTTTTCCCCCTTAACCAGCGACACTTGGGCTTTCAGCCCTTCGGCCCAATGACATGTCATTGCGAGGCTGGGGAACCTGAGGACTTTCCTTCCAACCCGGTCAGGAGCTTCGCTCCTTCCCATCCACAGAGGGTTTATCACAGGAGCCGTTCAGGTTATTCAGTCAAATTTCCGGCCGTAAACATTTCTTCAAACGCTGACGCCCGGGTTTGAACCATGAACACCTGGTCGCCAGTACAACGCCGAAGCCATTACACCAGCGCGGCTCCCATAACGAGAAATAATAAATGAGTTATGTCCATAAAATTAGCTCCTTTGAGTAGATACCAGAGGAATGACGAACCTTCCAGCAAGAGTTAACCATGTGATATAGCCAGTGATTAAAGCATGGAACAAGGATTTGTAGATAGCCAGTGATTAAAGCATGGGACAAGGATTTTTAGAGTCAGCCCATACGTAGCTGTCGAAGTGTTCAGATCATGAAGTGAGACTTGAGAGCTGACGCAGTGAGTTTGTTGCCTAACATGAATATGCTGCGGGTCTGTATTGAACATATATACAACTACGTTAAGAAAGACATAAGAGTTAAAGAGATAAAAGCATCTACAACAAGGTTCTCAGAGTTGTACGGACAGGTGGATTGAATGACTTTGGTTGAAGCAAGCGAGTGGAAGTTTGGGAAGCTTTCAAGGAGAACCTTTTGTATATGAATATTTCCTACGTGATTGTAAATACGTTGATGCATTAAATCGTGAAAACCAGAGCCAGCGTTTGCATAACGTCCATCATATATTTCAGAGTATCGTGCTGTTGCTGACGTGTTACATGAAGTTATTTAGATGAAGCATATTAGAGTATTGAGAGCTAACAAAACGTAAGGGCCAGTGATCGAACTTATCACTGAAACAAATCATCAACAATATGTTGCCTTGTGGCAGCTATTAAATTGCAACGGCCACGTGACAAATAACTCGACGTTGATATTCCGCGGATGTGTGGTCAAAACTAAATTTGAAAAATTGTCCTAAATTGCCAGCGAAAATTCTGTTTGCCCAACGCGGTTGATAAGGGATTGAAAAAAAGGAAAACAAAAAGGGGGGTGGGAGCAAACGCAAACTGATCTACAAAGAAAGGAAAAATTCATACATACGAAGTGACTTGAAAAGAAGCCGAACCGAGATCTCCTGTATATTTATGTCATGCAGATGTCATTTATCATGCAGATGTCATTTACCCACTTGGCTTCTGAAACTATCATTTGCCATAGTTAGATGAGACATGCTTGGAAAATTTGCAGTGTTGTTCGGTATCTTATTACATACGTACAAGCTGCTTACAAATTCAGACGAAAGGTGAGCAGTACACCATATGGCAGCCAAACTGTTCGGCAGTATAAGCTGAATAAATGTAGATAATTGACAGGCACTTGTTGGACACAAAGAAGATGGACAACAGACAATAGAAAATAAATATAATTGATAGGCTTACTGTCGCGAGAGGTTCAGATAGTACAGACTGTAATAAGGTATCCTGGATATGAAGGTGTATCAGATGATACCAGGATAGTGCCAGATAAGAGTCTGGTCTTATCAGTAATACTCCTTTCTCTGAAAAAGAGTAAAGGTGTGTAGACAACAAAGGTAGGGTCAAGCTGTATAAGTTCCCAGAGAAGATGGTAATGTAGTACTCTGAGATCCTCCTCTGTTAATATGGTAATTATTATTAATATTTTTAACTCTGCTAGAGGTAATTATTTAATTAAATTCACCAACAAGGAATAAAACTTAACTTAAAGAATTTAAGTAAGTCTGCTGGTAAATATTTACAATTTATTTGTACATTTACTCTTTTCTGTTTGAAAAGTTTTAAAAGAACTCATGTTTCAAAAGTAAATAAATAATAAAAATGTTCAACAAAGTCTTTCACTGTATTAAGATGTCTATCAATATGGAGATAGTCTTGCTTGGTTGATCTGTCCCTGAATAATTACTTGTGTTATTTCTCACAGTCTAATTGAAGAGCTATACTGCTAGATTCATCACAAACTGGTTTGATTTTAGTTTTGGTGATCAGGAATATGCTACACAGTTGCCTTTGTGCGCAACTTATCTGAGTCACTGAAGAAGGCTCCCTCTGATACTGGAGAGAATTGTCGGATGAAATTCTTCCAACTGGTATACTCGTGATGTCTGGCCCTCTAACATAGACCGGCACTGCATCCGTCATAACCTCAGTAATAGATGCCTCTTATATTTGTCGTAGATTACAGGATAAAACCCTCAGGCATACACACAGACGAGCCGTTAATGGTTGGTTAAGATCTGCTTTCAGGTACAGAAGGCAAAACACTTGCACTAACACAGGCTTTCTTTTGCCGCTCGCTGTCAATTCAAATATTGTGACTGACCTGATTCTATTAGGCACGCACTATTTATAGAGTGACCTTGCCCGTCCGAGGTGGTTTCCCCAACTAATGTGTTTCAAGGTCCGAAAATATTGGTAAAATTTGCCTATTGTTCAAATCAGGAAAACTACTTTTTTATTATCTCCGTTATTCCTGGAGCGATTTTATTCATCCAAAGCTTAAATTATACCCTCAATTATTCTTTATATATCTATCTTATAATCTTTTAGTCTCATAAATGCATTTTATTCTATGCATAATTTAAACAGCTAAATTAAGGACTACCCTGAAGCTTCAAATGCATTCAACCATTAGAATTCGTGTTGTGATACAGACGTCACTTCACGACACTTACCGGGAGTCAAACGAAGGACCATCCAAACGGCGCCATCGTAATTTGACTGAGACAAACATGCAGTAACTTTAAAATGATTAAATCGAAGTTAAATTTGTAACATTGCAAATAAAATTTAATAATCACTTTAGTTTTTAACAGTTGGAAATAATTTGAATAGTTATGGATCAAGAAAAGCTATCCTCACAGTCTTTATGAAATGTGAGATATTACAGGAAGTTCAAGTGGCAGCATATATTTGAACGTAGTTACCAATGACGGTTCTGCTCCCTCTTATGGGTTAGTTCTTTTCACTCTGCTCGCGCTCGTCTCTTATCAAGGTTGTCGGGGCAGCTCGTTTCCGAGAAACGTCAATGAGAGTCTACCACGTGCATCCCTCGTCTTAAAGCTTAGGCCACGGTTCCCTTCCTGTTCCAGAGATAGTACTTTCTGCTGGCACCACCAACAACTATGGCAAAGAACAGAAGAAATGCTCTTTTGAGTATGGCGTTTTCCACCCCATAGTTATGGGTTCCTATCTTCCCATAGCACCATCCAAATTACTCAGACTTTACCCTCGATGAGAATTAAATTCAATCCCTCGGGATAAAACTTCCTTTACATTTAAATAGAATAGCTTTAGCTTTACATGACATTTAAATGAAAGGGGTAATAATATAGATATAGTCTGTTTACACATACATCTCCACTGATTGAAAAGTGTTCACACTATAAATTGAATATGTTTTCATTTATGTTTTACACTGATTGAAAAGTTTGAAACTTCCATTACTTTAAAATGAATATTTTAATTTAGACATTTACACTGGTTTAAAGCTTGAAAAATTACATTACTTTTAAAGTGGGTATGTTTATAGGGACATTTACACTGCTTTGAAAATGTAAGTATTATACTTAGAATGTACATCATTTCCCTCTCTGCTCCACGGGGAACCTGGAACTACTTTATGCTTTTAGTTCTGTTTACGAAACTATCAATAAAGTAATCACCAGCCTGTGCAGTGGTGGTTCATGAATTATCATTCTATATGCTGAGGTTGTCAGCCTCAAATGACTTTGACATCCAATAGCGAGTTTCACACATTAAACTTCACATGGTTATATATATATATATATATATATATATATATATATATATATATATATATATATATATATATATATATATATATATATATATATATATATATATATATATATATATATATATATATATATATATAGTGTATGTTAGTTCACATGTTAGTAATGAAACAGAATGAAAAATGCACTACTTTCGCCAATCTTGGCTACAGACTTGTTGCTCAGATGAATAAAAGAGACGAGTTGGACTTCACACACGTGTGGGGTGTCTTTAATTTGACAATAGATTCCCTCTCTGACTCCGTGTGTTTCTTCAGATTCCTAGTCCCAGTGTTCCTTATTAAAATGTATAGATTTCTTGTGCATTGTAAGTCTTATTTGGTTCTCCAGTAAAAGGTCCGGTTAAAAAAAAAAAAGGAATTTTGAATCTAGTTTTCACTTTGGCGAGGTCTGATGTTGTCTTGGCTAGCGTGAAATTCACAGTGAAATAAAACTGCGAAAAGATCAGGCTATATTCCTATCTTCCCACGCATTGTTGTTATGAATCTAATCAGAAAGATCCAATCATTTCAGATCTTGCGGATAGAGTATGATGATTTCAAAAATATTCTGACCTCGGATAATTTTGAACGTAAGGCAGAGGTCAACTCTCCCATATATGGTAATATGATGTCCGATGCCCTTGTGTACAAACTTACAGACAGATCGGGGAACTCACATGACAACATGTGTAAGCTGTAATACTTATTACTTTATTAGAAAGTAATGTTGTCATAACAAGTCGGCCCGGAAGCGATTATTTCACACTTGTCTGCCCACATGTGTCACGCAGACAGTAATCTCGTTATCTGTCGTATGAGTACGCAAAAACTCCGTGTCTGCCCATCTGGGTTACCAAACGATTCGTGTTATCGACGGTTCAATCTAAACACGCCGGCGACTATCTTATCTCAGTTGCTCACCGCAAGCCAGGATGACAGGGTAACGAACAGATGACATCACAGAGAGGAGTGTCGAATGATTTGATAAAATCAAATATCTGCTACTTAGCAGAAAAATAACGACAAAAGAAAGAAAGAAAAGTGCGATACTTGAGATTACATAATAAAAATCAGATCCACAAATGTACCGATACTGCAGGAGAGAAACAAAGATCTATAGGGGCCGCCCCGTTTTGTCACACCCTGATACCAGCACAAGAACAGCTATGCTATGGACCCCCGAGGTAATCGAAAGAGAGGCCGACCAAAAACAACTTGGCGGAGAACTGTGGAAGCCGAGATGCAAAGAATGAACCCGAGTTGGGGCACTGTGCGAATGATGGCCGCCGACCGAGCAAAGTGGAATCAATTTGTAGCTGCTCTACAAGACGCCACCAGGCGTGGTGGCCACTGACTGCTTTGACGGTTGGCGGCTATGGATCAAAGAAGAAGGAGTTACAGTGGTGTACCCTTGATACTTTATGTCATATGTTATGCCATATAACATATATACCCGTTAGGGACCGAAGAATTTAAAAATTTTAAATAAAATGTTGCCTCGTTTTGGCGAGGCGCGCTCTGTTCAACTTTTGAAGAGGCAAAGAGTTTTATCAGAAGCAGATACATGAACAAATGGGAAGCAGAGCTACCAGGCCACACACAAAACATGATGCATATTACCAACTTAGCAGAAGAGATGAATGGTAATCTTCAGACTCCGCACGGGCCACAACAGATTTGGATACCACCTATTCAACAAGCTAAAGATAGGAACTACCGATGAGTGTAACTGTGACACCGATAAAATGACTGCTGAACATCTGCTTCAAAGATGCCCGAAATATGAGGAACAGAGAAAGCACATATGGCCGCCACCAGTACCATTCCTGGAAAAGCTCTGCTCTATGGAGATATAAATAATATCAAGCTGACCACGGTTTTCTTTGAACATATTCAAGTTGACGTCTAAGAGTGCACGAATAAAAAGAAGAAGAAGAAGACAGCCTAGACAAGGATCCGTCGGTTATACTCGTATTATTGTCCAAATATAAAAGACAGTGTGGTCCGGTTATTCTGCATAACCGAAAAAGAGAGATTCGTTCATATTCAGAATCAAATAGTGATATAGATAACATAATCAGAGAGAAAGGGAGAAATAGATAGACAGAGAGTAAGAGTGTATGAGAGTATGGTGATGAGATATTGAGATAATGGTTTCCGTTCAAACAAAATGTTAATAATGCGCATTCATTGATCATCCCCTGTATTTACCCATTGTCCGTGTGTGTTTACCCATTTTGTGTTACGACTCGCGCGTCAATGAGCATTCGTAGTTGCTGATTCATAGAGAAGGCAACGCTGGTGTTATTTACATGGCCAGGAATTGAGGGAGACCTTTTATTTTTCTTGTCTTGATGGCGTTATTAAAATACATAGATTTATTCCGGTAGCGTTATAGTAGACTAAAAAGAGGGATAGATAGATTTGTTCTGATAGTGTTCTAGTAGACAGATAGATAGATTTGTTCTGATAGCGTTCTAGGAGAGGGATAGATAGGTTTGTTCTAATAGCGCTCTAGTAGAGGGATAGATAGATTTATTATGATAGCGTTCTAGTAGAGGGATAGATATATTTATTCTGATAGCGTTCTAGTAGAGGGATAGGTAGATTTGTTCTGTTAGCTGTCTTGTAGAGTGATAGTTAGATTTGTTATGATAGTGTTCTAGTAGACGTATAGATAGATTTGTTCTGATAGCGTTCTGGGAGAGGGATAGATATATTTATTCTGATAGCGTTCTAGTAGAGGGACAGATAAATTTGTTCTGATAGCGGTCTTGTAGAGTGATAGTTAGATTTGTTATGATAGTGTTCTAGTAGACGTATAGATAGATTTGTTCTGATAGCGTTCTGGGAGAGGGATAGATATATTTATTCTGATAGCGTTCTAGTAGAGGGATAGATAGATTTATTCTGATAGCGTTCTAGTAGAGGGAAAGATAGATTTGTTCTGAGAGCGGTCTAGCAGAAGGATAGATAGATTTGTTGTGATATCGTTCTAAGAGAGGGATAGATAGATTTGTTGTGATAGCTTTCTAGTTGAGTGTTAAGAACCAGATTTATCTTTCTCGTTTTAATGTCTAGGATTATTCTCACTTTCTCGTTGTGGTCAAATATTGGCTCAATAAATAAATATTACTTTTGAATTACTATTCGTGTTTGAGTGTTTCTTTCCAACCTTCCTGTTTAAATCTGGCTTAGCCATTCCAATATAATAGTTGGTATTTGAATATGTATTCGTGTCTACTGCTGTGTAGACCTTTCAACTTGACATAATTAATACAACTGATGAATTGAATTCTTGAATAGATTCTTCAACGATATTGTTTCAAATACACATATATAAGTAGACTATGCTACACTTTGTTAAATGGACTTGGCCACATATACTGATACGTCTGTACGCTGTAAGGCGTGGACACAATCCCTTACGTCATCCCTAGATAACCCCCTTTGTCATAGCTACTCATTCTAATTCTATGCGTTTTGGTGAGGAACATCATGGTGCACAACAATCCATCCAAATATAACTTTATCAGGATTGCCCTGCCCCATGATGTGCTCTCAACATTGAGGGATAGCTAGATGTGTTGTGATATCGTTCTAGTAAAGGGATAGATTTGTTCAGATAGCGTTCTAGTAGAAGGATAGGTAGATTTGTTATGATAGCATTCTAGTAGAGGGATAGATAGATTTGTTGTGATATCGTTCTAGTAAAGGGATAGATTTGTTCAGATAGCGTTCTAGTAGAAGGATAGGTAGATTTGTTATGATAGCATTCTAGTAGAGGGATAGAAAGATTTGTTGTGATAGCGTTCAAGTAAAGGGATAGATTTGTTCAGAAAGCGTTCTAGTAGAGGGATAGATAGATTTGTTCAGATAGTGTTCTAGTAGAAGGATAGATAGATTTGTTGTAACAGCGTTCTAGTAGAAGGATAGATTCGTTCAGATTTCATTCTAGTAGTAAGTAGAGGGATAGATATATTTGTTGTGATAGCGTTCAGGTAGATGGATAGATATATTTGTTGTGATAGCGTTCAGGTAGAGGGATAGATATATTTGTTGTGATAGCGTTCAGGTAGAGGGATAGATATATTTGTTGTGATAGCGTTCAGGTAGAGGGATAGATATATTTGTTGTGATAGCGTTCAAGAAGAGGGATAGATGGTGTTCTAGTAAAGATTTAACCACATAGCTCTCTGATCTAGGGGTACGTAGGTTTATCTTAACAGTGAGGAAGAACATTCATTGTTTAAGATAGTTTTCTGGTATTGGGAGACCTAGGTTATGTGTTATATATTTGCGGTATCGAGAGAAACCCCAATTTGTCATATCTTATCATTTATTCCTGCCGGGATTATGTGACACATAAATTTAGGATGGAAATAAATTTGAATCATATGGGACTATTACTTTTATAAGATAAATGGTTAGGCCACAAAACAGAAGCCAACGATAGTTTTATACAAATCGTGCTCAGAAACAAAAACGAACAATTTGAATTCAAGCTAATGTAAGCTGGGGTATTTAAATCAAAAACAAGCTTCCAGATCATGTAAAACTATAAAACACTATTTTCTTCAGTAGCCGACAACCTATACCAAAATAAAACATGATTAATTTCCCTTTAAATAAACGCAAACTGAGATGACCTCGTGGCACGGAAGGCACGGGCAGGAACACTTGGCCAACGGATTAGGCCAACGTCTTGTGATCATCAGTTTACTTCCTGAGGTGGTTCCGAAAATAGTGACTTGTGTTACTATTCGTCATCGTCCATTCATCATTTCCGTCTTCGCTCCCTTTGAAGCATTGGAGCCGCCATTGCACTTCGTCACCAGGAAGTTTTCGCCAAAACATTTATGTGCTGAAGCTGTGGTGGTTTATGTAGTTACTTGTTTTACATGGTGAGGTTGCCAATGTTGTAACTACTTCATATTGGTAGCCTCTTACGATATGTTTGAGGTAGAAGTAGCTCTATTGTTTCTCTGTCGCCCCAGAGACCCCCGGGAACTACACGGGGCTTTTATTCTTAATGTTATTTATATAAATATTTAGTTTTCAGTGGCGGAGCGTATGATTGGCTAAGAGGTAAGAGGGCTTTCCTCTCGCGGCACAGATAACGGGTTCTGGGATCGAAACCTGGTAGCGTCACTCTCCAGTCTACCCAGCTGTAATTGGGTATCTAACTCTTCTCGTGAGTTAAAAAATGCAAAGGCTACGAGGAAGGGAGCTGCTCACACATCTTATAAAAAGCTGGACCTAGTATAGTGAAGTCTGTAACACTCACTACCCTACGGCAGCTTCTGCTAGATACCACCTTTACCTTTTATTTGGTGGCAGCAACATTAGTTCTTCATAAAGAGAGACAATTTTATTTCGTGTTTCATCGTTCTTGGAAAAACACAATGTACACTTTAAATTCAAGTTAATGTAGGCTGGGGTATTTAAATCACGAACCAAGCTGCCGGCATCAGGTACAAATAGAAAACATCCTTCTTCCTAGCAGCCGACAACTGTGACGGTATTGCCTCCCTTGCTTTGCAGTAGTGGTCCAACAGTGGCCAAAACTCAAGAGTATCTAATATGGGCTTCAAACGTATCTACCTTCGCACAAGATTACTCTTGGTAGAGATGTAGATAGAAGGGCGATGACACTTCTATTACAAAGGGAGTCTTCACAAGATATTCAGAATAAGCTAGAACAATACTGCTTTGGCTGAGTATGTTAACTCTGTAATTCTGCCGACCTTTTGTGAAGGATTTAAGCACTTATTACTTTCAGCTCGTTTAAGCCCCCACCCCTGATTTACTCAGTGGAATTCTATTATTTTAGTATAGCTCTGTTTAGAGTGTGTGTGTTAATTTGACTGAGACAAACATACAGTAACTTTAAATGATTAAACCGAAGTTAAATTTGTAACATTACAAATAACAAAATTTAATAATCACTTTAGTTTTTAACAGTTGGAAAATAATTTGAATAGTTAAGGACCAAGAAAGTTATCGTCACAGTCTTTAGGGAATGTGCAATGTTACAAGAAGTTAAAGTGGCAGCATATATTTGAACTTAGCTGCCAATGTCGGTTCTGCTCCTTCTTATGGGTTGGTTCTTTTTACTATGCTCATGCTCGTCTCTGATCAAGGTTGTCGTGGGTAGCTCGTTTCCCAGAAACGTCAAGGAGAGTCTACCACGTGGGTCCTGCATCTTAAAGCTTAGGCCACGGTTCCCATCTTGTTCCAGAGATAGTACTTTCTGGTGGTACCACCAATAACTATACAATAAAGCAATCACCCACCCGTGCAGTGGTGGTTCATGAATCATCATTCTATACGCTGAGGTTGCCAGCCTCAAATGACTTTGACATCCAATAGCGAGTTTTCACACATTAAAATTCACATTGTAATATATATATGTATGTTAGTTCACATGTTAGTAATGAAACATAGAATGAAAAATGCACTACTTACGCCAATCTTGGCTCACAGACGTTTTTGTTCAGAGGACTAAACAAAAAGCACTGACAGCTGCCTTCTTTCACGTGTACTGGGTGTCGTTAATTTTAACTTCATTTCCCTTTGACTCCGTGTCTTTCTTCAGTTTCCTAGACCCTGTGTTTCTTATTAAAATGTAGAGATTTCATGTGCTTTGTAAGTCGTATTTGGTTCTCCAATACATGGTCCGGTTAACTAAAGGAATTATGAATCCAGTCTTCACTCTGGCGAGGTCTGATGTTGTCTTGGCGTGCGTGAAATTCACAGTGAAATAAAACTGCGAAATGGTCAGACTATATTCATATCTTCCCACGCATTGTTGTTATGAATCTAATCAGAAAGATTCAATCATTTCAAATCATGCAGATAGGGTGTGATATTTTCAAAATAGTCCTACGTGAAATAAGATGCGTGCCGGCAAAGGTCACGTATTACCATATATGGACATATGATGCCTTGCATAACTCTCACAGGAAGATCGGTAGACACACATGACAACATGGGTAAGCTGTTATACTTATTACTTTATTAGAAAGTAATGTTGTCATAACAAGTCGGCCCGGAAGCGATTATGTCACACTTGTCTGCCCACATGTGTCACACAGACAGTAATCTCGTTATCTGTCGTATGAGTACGCAAAAACTCCGTGTCTGCCCATCTGGGCTACCAAACGAGTCGTCTTATCAGCTGTTCAATCTAAACACGACGGCGACTATCTTATCTCAGTTGCTTACCGCAAGCTAGGATGACCGGGTAACAAACAGGTGACATCACAGAGAGGAGTGTCAACAAATGTTTGCACCTACAAAATATTTGCCACACAAGCAGAAAAGAAAGAAAGAAAGAAAAGTGCGACAATTGAGAGCAAATAATACAAATCAGTCCTACAAATGTGCCGATACTGCCGGAGTGAAACATAGATCGATAGGGGCCGCCCCGTTTTGTCACAACAACCAAGACCGTGGTAAATTTTTTTTTTTTTAAATTTAACACTATTACATGCTGCATAGTTAACTAAAACTTTCACCCCACGTGCCTACACATTAGTAACGAACTTAGTCAAGAGTGGGGAATGGCATTATAATGATTCAGTTTTTGTGTTGACATGTTGTTGGAGGGGGAAATCGGCCAGGGATATTTCTGGAAATGATATCAGCTTCTGCTTTCTTAATGAATGACATCAGCGTCTGTGGTAGTGCGGATATGGGCCAAGCCAGATCAAGCGTTGCGTTATTGTCTGTCGCGAGGTTGCAGTGACTTCAAGAACCGCGGCGTTCTGTGTGTCTTGTAAATTCGCGGGATAATTTTCCTTTTCGCCGCTCTCTCTCTCTCTCTTACTCTCTCTCTCTCTTCTCTCTCTCTCTCTCTCTCTCTCTCTCTCTCTCTCTCTCTCTCTCTCTCTCTCTCTCTCTCTTACTCTCTCTCTCTCTTGGTGGAAAAAAGGAGGGAATGAAAGGACACAGTATGCAAGATGAGAGAGACAGAGAGAGGACGAGCAGAATGTATGACGGGCCTGCGTGCCCAATTCTTAACCGTTTGAAAATAAGTTCGTTCGTTCGTTCTTTCTCTCTCCTTCTCACTCTGTCTGTCTCTGTTTCTCATTTTCTTTCTCATTCTCTCTCTCTCTCTCTCTCTCTCTCTCTCTCTCTCTCTCTCTCTCTCTCTCTATTTCATGGTGGAAAAAAATGAAGGCGTAGATACTTAACTTACTATCATTCTTTTTACTTCTTCGTGCTTCTTCCTCGTGTTTCTTCTTTAGCGTTCCAAAACATTTCCTTACTTATCCTTCTTTCCTTTGGCTGTCTGACTGTTTCATTTTTGTCGTTACTAAGAGACCAAAGCCCGGCATATTTCCTGGGAGTCCCTGTTGAGACAAAGAAAGAATAGGAATGCTACAACTCAGGCATGTCGTATGAGGCGATAAATATGAGGTTGTGCATGGGGCTGGTAATCTCATCATCAATATATATATAAAACCCCAGCTTTTTCTGTCACTAACGCTAAGGGATGCAACTTTGGTTGAAAGTTAGACAATAATTCTATTGTTTCCCTTATATGTACCGGTACTCTGTCCAAAATAGTAACACTCGACAAAGATAAGTGCGCAAATGACGGTGTGCACAAAAATATTTATAGAACTGTGGTGATGCACAGTGGTTTAAAAAAAAAAAATACTTTTGAATAAGTAAAATTGCCGTTAGGTATTGGTGCTTTTGAATTTAATTCCCGTCTTATGAAGGGCTTTTAAAATAAATTGCTACAGAAACCGTCACTACGAGAACTTTGACGCAAGATTCCTTAAAACGGGCTAATTACAGTGATGACGTCATCCTTCATGAGAAGCGAAAAAGGACAAGACGAAAAGATCCAACGTTAGGATCACACAGTCTTTGTAGTTGGTTTCACCTGAGTTCATCATTTTTCCTCTGTCCCTTTGTGTGTTATTGTTATTGTTTGCCAGTATCTCTGTATCTATAAATGGACATGTTTCTTGCTAGATATATACAGGCACGCACACACAAAGTATACATGCAATATATCAGAATCTTTATTCTCCAGAAAATACATTGATCTGTACTGACATGATATAATAAAATACAACATGGCATATAGGAGAATCATTAGAATTTACGTAAAGTAAATTTACACAAATTCATACAGCGTTAATGAGGGCTGTTACCACATATTACACACGAGGGCAGTTACATGCATATATACATACATGCATACATATATAAGTTTGTACACATCGTACTTACATATTGGTTATTGTAGTCCATAATCGATATCATTGCCCTCCGGGAAAACCCATAGGTGCTCAGTCTCCCTCAGCTAATGTCGAAAGGTATGAATGCTGATTGTTTATGTGGTGCACTGGTTATATACACGGCGGACCCATTATCCTCTTAAATATTCGTCCCTTCTAATTTTACGGTTGGTGTCATATTCCAACAGTCTGAGTAGGATTGATACATGGATTACAGCGTCGTTCTCTAATAGGCGATCTTTAATTGTCCTATTATCTTTCCTTTATCGATCTATCAAGTATGTCTGTTATGGGTACTTTCGAGGCTAGTTTGTCAGCTCTGCCATTGCCGCGTACTCATGCCAGACCAGGAGAATAGATCCAAACCATTCCCGAAGGGATGAAACCTCTATGTAAGTTTTACAGTCATGTCGTAGCCATCCATTATGGACCTTCCGAAGTATGGAATGAAATTTCGACACAATACTTGTCTTCGGGTAAAGTAATTTCAGACAGCCATCCCAGTGCTTCTATCTCCATTCCCTGCTGGAGGTTGTTGCCATGTAAACTCCGCTCTCTTCAGAGACGACTCTGCCCTTTACTGTAGCCGAGAACCTCATTTTAATTTCTTACCAGGGAGAATAGACACATTAGTGTACACTATGACACTACTTACATATATATACCCATATAATACCTAAACATACATGCAGTCATGTAGCGGGAGGAAAGATATAATGATGGTGATATTATCCTGGACAAATAGATGTATCAGATGATACCAGGATAGTGCCAGATAAGAGACTGGTCTTACAAGAAATACCACATTCCCTGAAAAAAAGAGTAATGGTGTATCGAAATCAAAAGTATAGTCAAGCTGTATAGGTTCCTAGATGAGATGGTAATGTGCTATCTAGATTCCTATGGACTCCTCTCCAGACTAACTTTAGACAATGACTCTGCTAGAAGTAATTTATTACACAAGAACTTTAAACCAAATTTAAATAATTCTCTGAAGACTCTCGGTATAATTTAGAATTTATTTATGTACAAGATCTTTTCTTCTTTGTTCTTTGTTAATTTTTCAAATAAAATTCAATTGAATACAAAATAAAATTATGGGTCACTTTCAAATAAATAAATAAATAAATAAATAAATAAATAAATATATATATATATATATATATATATATATATATATATATATATATATATATATATATATATATATATATATATATATATATATATATATATATATATATATATATATATATATATATATATATATATATATATAAAACACATTTACAGTTAATTTCTTAAACTAATATAGTTCCATTTTACTGTTTTCTTGATGGAATCTGTCTCTACTTTTGTGCTTTCTTGAATAGATGAATCTAAATGTTACTTTATGATTCATATGACTGTTAAATATCTTTTATATACACCACAGTTCTTCATCATTACATAGTCTATTCGTAGGTGGGTTAATTTGGTGTTGTTTGAAAATTGAAGAGTAGCCCAACACTGAACTACTTATTCGAAACAGAGTCCTTCCTAGGCCTCGTACAGCAGTATGATTGGATGGAACCCCACCACTGCGGGTCCTCCACTCGTCAAGATGACACAGTTAATACTGGCAAAGGCTCTGACAAACTTGAGCATCTAATTGCTGACTTGGTCACTAGAGATTGTGTATGACACTCAGGGCAGGATAAAACCTGAAATAATGTATACAACCTATGTAGTATCGCTCATTGTCTCCTTAGACAGACAGGAGGTAATATGAGGCAGCTCAGACAAGCTGTGGTAAATCACAAGCGATATAGTAAGTTATGAATAGCACAATTCGTTCAAGTACTAGCACACTAGTTCAGTAATTCACTTGTTACAGTTCTGTCCATGATTTGTTTCAATAAAATCATATAGGCCTTATGGTAATCATTGTGTCATATATCAAATAATACAAAAAAATCAATCTGTTATAGTCATTCCTTCCTCCAGTTTGGATAGTCCTTTCCAGCAAGCATAATATCTTTAAAACGTTTTCCACAACCAACCTGCTCAATCCATTCGTTCCACTTAATTATTACACAATTGAACTAAACCTACACACTTCGGGTTTTCCCCCAGAAATAGCACGATGATTCTACACCTGCCAATATTTCTTTAACACATATTGATAAAAAATTTACATATATATTTAATTAACATCTCACTTACCCTCAATCACAGACAGGCTTTTAATGGTTACACAGTCTGCTCACACTTCTGCAGACGGCAACGAAGTTGATATAACTGCTTGTGCTCTGTGTCTGTAGTTTGAAATAGGCGGTGTGTGTGTGTCATGCGTTCTCTCTCCTTTTATAATGGCCTTGCGGATGTACGAGGTGGCAACTGGACCAAGGTACGTTTGCATGCATCCAAAATCGTGTAGGCAAGGCAAGATGTGCTAAGATAGTAAATCCAAAATAATTCTGGAATCCTTATTTCTGCACCGATTTTCTCCATCTTAGGCTTATTTTACTCATATGAATGAGCTCTATCACTATGGATATCAACTTTAGGTTCTTGTGTGATAATTCACCGGCAAATTAAAATTGTGGCAATTTATAACTCAAACCGAGCACCGTACTCGTTCCTTAAAATTTTTTTTCTTACAATTTTTTTCTTTTTTTCCGCCTGCGCGGAGTTAGTCCATTTAGCTGGTAGGGGTTGCGGGTTAGTCTATTATGCATTTTCGCAGGTAGGGGTGGTAGCATGGGTATTTCAATGCCGCAATTACTGACTGTGCATCAGTAAAGAAAGCAACTTGTCTCTCTGCCCTTTCTTCTGTCAATATAACCTCTGCTGCAGTTTTCAGGGCCTCTGCCTCTGCTCTGAAGTTGCTGGAGAATCGTCCTGTCGCCACTGACAGCCTTTTTTCTGCACCAGTGCTTAAGGTCAGAAAGACACCCCCACCTCCATTTTCTGTTGCATTTGTTTCTTATCCATCTGTGTATGCATGGGTCCAGGTGTTGCGTGGATAATGTTTCTCTATGTATTTTGTAAACGACTGTGACTGACGAAGGAATCCAAATACATCATTCAACTTTTGATAAGCTTTCTGGCGTTTTGACAAGGTAGAGAGCAAGCTATCAATAAGGACAAGAAATGTTCGGCTTTTAAACTGCTGAAATGGCGTTTGAGATTCATCAATTGTGCTGGAACCACCGAAATCATCATACTCTCGATTTCGTTTGTGTTTTCTTCGAGTTTATTCTTGATAATGTTCACACTCAGCCACATCCTTGGCCTTTTGCTCTATGTCTGCAAAAGTAGACCGCATAGCTTGAATATACCCACGCAGGGATTCATAGAGTGCACAAGCTGTATTCAAATCTTGGATAGAAGATTGCAAAGAAGCACTGGTCATTTGAAAACGGTGTAATGCTTGATCCCACAGTATGATCATTATTCCAGTTTCTAACTTCATCATGGTTGAAAGTAGACAACGAGCCTGTTGACGACACTCTGCCTTCTGATCATTGTTATCTGAAATATCATCCAAGACTTGTTTTATTGCAGAAAAGCTGTGTAAAAGTGCTTTTGTTGGATCTGCCCAAGCGGACCACCTGGTATCTGACAGCCTTTTCACAAAGGGCAAATGGGACTTATTATGAGTATCACTAGCACATAATGCAGTAGAAAGGAGACCCCACCGGTAGGTAGAAGCAGAAAAGAAGGTTTACAGACTTTCAACAAATCCAAAGAAAATGACTGCTTCCGTCCGCAAACAGTTAAGATAAAAGTAATAAAGAGTCACACAAAGTCACCCTGTTATGCTCTTTCTCTCACAATTTCGTGACATCAAATGAAAAGGCGCTAAAGATGGCATACATCACAAGATCATTGGTTTAACGCTCTTATTAGAAGATGACCAAAAAATGATGTACATATTTATTGGCGTTGAATGGGAAAAAAACACACACACAAACAGTAATACGTCTTACAAGGAGAAAGGACAAGAAAAACCTATGTTGCGGCCACAAGGCCTGTTTTACCCCCGTCTTACGGCAGTTCTGTTTTACCCCCGTCTTACGGCAGTTCTCCTCATATACTTATATTTATTGGCGCGGGGCCCTAAAAGTGCGGGGCTCGTAGCATATGCTACTTTTGCTACTACGTTAATCCGGCTTTGATTAGGTAAATATTTGACAAAGATCAGTGCATAGTGAGGGAGGGGACCAACTCCCCACCCAGCCCTCTCCACCCAGCCCTCCACACCCAGCCCTCCACACCCAGCGGTGAAAACAAATAAAGGATTTCTTGCCAGGGTACAGTTTTGTGGGTTTTGTGGTCCCTGAAAAGGACCGTCATAGGTGCAGTTTTGTGGCTTTTGTGGGCCCTGAAAAGGACCGTGGTAGGTGCAGTTTTGTGGGTTTTGTGGGCCCTGAAAAGGACCGTGGTAGGTGCGGTTTTGTGGGCCCTGAAAAGGACCGTGGTAGGTGCAGTCAAGATCAGTCAGGTACCCTTTTACAGCTGGTTAGACTGATGCGTGACACTACCAAGCTTTGAACCCGAAACCCGGTAACTTATTGCGGTAGTGGAGTGTTAGAGACTTCACCACACTAGGTCCAGCATCGAGAGGTGGGGCCTACCTAGCTATGCATGGGTACTTAACTTTGAGTTAGGGAAGAAAAAGACAGCGAGGAAGGAAACTGGTCTCTCCATTAAAAATAATGTATTTCTTGTCCTTGTCACCTGTTTGTGTCTGGGGAGGGGGGATCTCACAATGTGAAATGATCCTTTTTCAGTCAATAAAAAGTACGGTGCTCGGTTTGGGTTATAAATTGCCACAATTTTAATTTGCCGGTGAATAATCACACAAGAACCCAACTTAATCCTATCGTTTATCCGACTATTCACTGGAGCAGCCGAAACAGGGAAAAATACAACATGGTTCATGTTCCACTGTCTTCTATTCATAATAACTTCGGCTCTACAACACATCCAGTGAATCTATTTCTATCTGCCTAAAGCTAATGATCCCTATTAGCGAAATGGGTCCT
>JAMPIV010017108.1:347500-383313 GCA_024509875.1 Oreohelix idahoensis
TTGGCTCGGTCTTTGTTTGTCGCTATCCCCTTTGTCTCGTTCACATTCTCCCATCCTCGACAGCCCACTGTCTGTCCCCCCCCCCCCCCCCCCCCCCACACACTGCACTCACGACTTTTCATTACCAGCAACATTGAACCAACGCGCACGCATGTACTCAGCTGTCCTGCATGGAGAACTGTCGATTTCTGGACGGATGTGCATATTAGAATGTTTTAAGCTTGGGTAATTGTCGCTAGATTTGTCTTTGCGTTTTTTAACCCCTCTGTGTCCGTTATCTCTTCACCAAGAACACAGTTTAAAGTGGTATTTTTAGTGGTCGCTTTATCAAGTGTTGAAGTTTGTTATTTTTAAACTGACGTTACTTTTGTGTGCGTGCATGTGTGATCGTGTGTAGGACGAGGCGTAAAATTATGTTATTAGATAACTTATAATATTTAGTTATTTGAAATACTTAACATATTAGTTACATAGTGAATTTAGTGCTTGATCCTACTTTTATCACAGCGATAACCATTAAAATTAAAATTAAAAAAATACACCGGATACTAAATATTAATGTCAAAACAGTGGTTCTAAACTTGGTCTAAGTTAGCAAAGTTTTCCTGGTATATACTGCATTAAATAGTATGTTTGGATGTTTTGTAATAACGGTTGTGATTGTCACAATTGGTTTTGTTCATTAAAAATATTACTTTTAATGGCCACGGTAATCACTGTCGGTGTCTATATTCAGTTGCGTGTGTGGCTCTAGACTGTGGTTATATACTGAAGATCATTAAAAACGCACCAATAGCCGGTAAAAATAGGTTACATATTTTAGATCGTTATTCACTTTCCTATTCACCCATGCTGGTCATTAATGTTTACATTTGATTTTGAATAAATTGTGTAATCAGACAAGGGTGAAAACCAAAAATGCAACAATAACAAAATCAGACTGTCCGCGTTTTAAAGTCAAAATCCAAACAAGATTAAGGTCTGCAGATGTATATGGATTTGCATATTTTTTTTAATTTTTTTTAAAATTAAGGTTTGCGGATGTATTTGATTAAAGTTGGATTGAGGGCCTGATATGCGTTGAAGCAGTCAGATGCATTTAAAGAAATAACTTTCGATGTTCTTGTATAAAGGTCTTTCTCTTTACTGAGAGTAAAATCTTCACATATGTTTGAAAAAATGTCTTCAGACATGTTTATATCAACATCTCCACGCGCATTTAAACAAATGATTTCACTGATTAGTTTTTAAATGCCCTTAAATGCATTTATAACAAAAAAGAACAAAAACAGAGAACCTCAGATATGTTTTGATAGGCGCCGTCAGATGCATTTGGATACCAACCGTTAAATGTAATTAAGTAAGTGTCGTTAGTTACCTTCACATGCGTCTTTGAAAAAAAAAATGAGATAAACGTTCTTATGATTCATTAATAGAAGGGCTAAGATGTCTGGGGGAATGTCATATTGATTTTCTAGATCAGTGGTTTTCAACGCGGGCCATATGGCCCAACAGTGGGCCATGCCATATGTCATGTGGGCCACAGTAAGATGGTAAAGTACCGTTTTTCCAGCTAACAGTGACTATGAGGGGGGCCACAGAAGTAAAAGAGGCTCTAAAGTGGGGAGCAAAAAAAAAACCGGTTGAGAACCCTTGATCTAGATAACAGTTTGCAGATGTGTTTACATAATAGTCTTCTTACGTGGTTTAGATAAATGTGTTAGTATGTTTTTATATAAGGGTCTTCATGTGTTCAGACAGACGAACCTATTCATATGAAATTATTTTGACGAATTCTTGTATATTTTCAAATATGTGGAGATGTGAGGTCTTCGGATAGATGTAGATGAGTTTACATGTGTATTACAATAAACGTTATTCAGCTGTGGCTAGATACAGATCCACGGATGGCTTTATCTGTGCCGCTTTAATAGATGAAGTGTTGGTGCTTGTATTTGTGACAAGTTGACCGACATGTAATTTATTGGATTACCACGCTACACCGCAGCTCGTTAATGACTTACTTGGATTGTTTTCTGTTTTTCGTTGAAGACGATTTTTGTAAAGTGCAGTAATTATCTGTAATTAAGAAAGTGAGTAAGGGATGTTAACATGCCTGGAAGTGATAGGGATCTACCGAGTTCTAGACCACTCAGGGGAACTTCGCCCAGACCTACTTTGGGCATGATTCGAAACTCGAATTCTTTCCCCTTTCTTCACCACGTGCTTTCAAGGTAACGTATAAAAAAGCACCCTTATTTCTATAGTGCGCATAGCAGAATTATTGTTGGTAGATCTCCATGATTTCTAAATGTCAGTACTTTGCTAATTATCACGACCTATCTACAACAGAATGTATTACTCTATCGTCACCACGACACATACATACGTCAACACGTCATTTGTACCCATCATAACGTCACACGGGTGCCTCATCACGTCAATTGTTCCTCTTGCATCACCGCGTGTGAAGCTTAGAACGATAGCGTTGCACGTCACAGCAGCGTAGTATCACATCTGCACCTCCCCAGTTTCATGTACACCTCGCAACGTAACCTGCACGTGTCACCATATCGTTTGTACTTTTCATCGTATTGTACATCTGAACACGCCACTTGTGTACCACTGCGGACCATTTGTACATCTCATCCCGCTACTTGGAACATCTCATCAAGCCACTTTTGCAGCTCACCACGTCTCATTTACATATAACTGTGTCACCTGTGTAATTCATGCATATATATACATGAAGAAAACTATTCTGTTCAACCTCATATGGGTTATAATTAGGATATGTAATGTATCTAATTCCAGATATGTTAATGGCCTAAACATGATCGTGGTATCATTTCTCTTCTCCAGTTATTGTAGAGTAAATTAAATGTGTCAGATTGTGTGGATGCGCGTGTTTATTTTTATGTTGTTCTAATACGGTAGTCTTCTCATACCTGCATGGTGTCGTGGAAAAAAAAAATATTTGCACATCTGACCAAATCACGTATGCAGCTTAACAAGTCCATTGCAGAACTGAAGCAATCGCGTGTATATCTCACCACGCCAGTTGTTATATTTCAAAACGTCTTTTTTACACCGCACTATTTTACATTTACACCACACCTTGTGTGTTTGTGCATCGTAATACGTTTCATGTGCTCTACGTCACCGTTTTATTTCATCTCAATGTATCTTTTGTGTATCCAATCGTGGCTTTTATCGCACTACTTTGGCTGTATTTTTTATTACACGCTTTTGTTTAACTTCACTTTCATGTCACTTTCAAATCTTGCAATCGATTTTTCATTCACTACCAGATGAGCAATAGCTCTGAAACTTGGCATAGTTGTGTATTCCCGATGGCAATACAATAATCAGTCAATTATTTAATAATTTAATATTGTAATTATGACATTATGAGTAATTAAAGTTTTTAGTAAAGAAATGTAAACAAATCAGGGGCCATAATCAAGTTAATTAAAAATTCAAGAGTACGTGGTGTGCTTTATTTTTTTCTATGCGTAAAACAGGGCAATACTCAAAGAAGAGTCTAGCTAAATCAAGGGAAACAATCCAAATTATAAAATTATGAATCAAGGGAAAGTCGTTCGATCTCTAGATGGCCTTCAAATTGAAGAAATTGATTGCACAAAATTAACACTCACAAAGCCATGTAATATTGACGCTGTAAAAGAAATGGACCGCTTAAGAAATTTTAAACCAGATTTACAATAAGTAAAAATATTGTTTATGTTTTAGTGTGTCATAATTTTTCTAACACTAAAAAGAAGATATATATATATATATATATATATTATATATATATATATATATATATATATATATATATATATATATATATATATATATTTATATATATATATATATATTAAACATACGCTTTTAATGCACTAAAAACCCAAAAATTATTTTTCAAGGAGTTTATAGCTTGCAGTCAAAAAATGTAACATCAAATTGACAAACAGCGTGGGGTGCTGATTCTGCATGAAATTAACTTCTGCTTTTTACTTCATTAGACACTTATGGATAAAATATATGATAAGCACTTAAGAGCCCCACGCTTTTTTTCAATTTGGTGTTACATTTTTTTACTGCAAGCTTTAAACTCCTTGACAAATTGTTTTTGGGTTTTTAGTGCATTAAAAGCATGCGTTTTAAATATTTTTTTATTATCTTGTCCTTGCTCCGCCTTTCTGCGGACACACACAATCACACACACTCCATGTACTATACAATTATGAGGTCAACCTCTGCCCCTGAGAACTAGGTATCGCATTTCTTGACAGACACTGAAGTTGGCACCTCACAATAAACAAGACATATTTTCGTGTGAATAAATACTACACATAAATGGGGATGTTATGAGCACTTGTAAGAAATAAAGAAATAGAAAATTATAAGACAGAAGACATAGGCTTACACTAGGGATGCGAACCCAGGACCATCCACGTACTTTTAAGTATGAAACTGGCTATACAAAAATGGAATTCTCTTTGCACGCCATATATCTGATTCATTGCCATATACTTGATCTTTATGTCTAGACATGCACCCTAATATTGTCTCCAGGTTGAGCGGACGCGCCTCGCCAAAACGAAGCAAAACTCATAAAAAAAACAGATATAGTAATATTATCATGTAAGTCAGGTGCCTTGTCACCTATTTAACCAGATCACAGTCTTGTACTTCTGGAATGCTCCCTAATATTGTATCTAGGCTGAGCGGTGCGCGCCTTGCCAAATCGAAGCACACCTAAAAACTAAGTATAGATGCATTGTCGCATATGTTATGTGGATACTAGCAACAACCCGTCAAAATTGACAGGTTTTTGATTGCAGCCATCTTATCATTTTGATCCATAATAATAAGTCTGCAATACTTTAAATTAAAATTCTGTCTTGAAGAAACAAAAACTTACATTTTAAGGTTATTTTTAAGAAAATGATGAGTTAAATCCGTTTCCCGAATGAAACTGGACAGAAGAGTATCTTGATTGTCTGTTGATTTAATCTGCATCTCCGCACCTTCCTGTCTTCAGTTCATGTACTGTTTATCAATTGTGTTGTTGGCTTCTTTCAATAATCAAACTGTTCATGCACACCGTCATTCGCGCACTTTTCTATTTTCGGGAGAGTACATATAAGGGAAACAATACAATTATTGTCTAACTTTCAACCACAGTTGCACCTCCTTAGCTGTGGTTGAAAGTTAATGTAGTCTCTCGAAAATATAAAAGTGCGCAAATGACGGTGTGCATGATGTGACCGACCGACGTACTTACGGCGGGAATTATGGTATTGGATGTTTTATGTAAATCGTATAACTTCTCATACGAATAGCTCCCCGTGTATCCTGTTAAATATCACACACACACACACACACACACACACACACACACACATATCATCATCTCATATCCACCAATGCAGATGCCCCTGCCCCCTCCTGCCTACGTCAAAGCACAAATTCTTGCAGTAGTGGTTTCTGTAACGATTTGAGATGTCAGTCTTTAATGTAGTCATGTGCATATCCAGTAAGAATATTGAAATAGTTATGGAACAAACATTTTATTGAATGAAATAATC
This sequence comes from Oreohelix idahoensis, assembly GCA_024509875.1. Classification (NCBI taxonomy): domain Eukaryota; kingdom Metazoa; phylum Mollusca; class Gastropoda; order Stylommatophora; family Oreohelicidae; genus Oreohelix; species Oreohelix idahoensis. The sequence goes on from JAMPIV010017108.1 coordinate 353,101, forward strand.
GTTGCTCCACTATTGTGCAGACCGACATAGTCTGCTGATCTGGTATAACACGTCGCTGTTCTGTATCAGGAATTTTAAAGATTTAACAACAGATATTTGTTTTTCTTTGCTGCTGATATCCGCTCATTACTTTATTTAAAATTATTGGCAACAGTGTGCTTTCCTTTCAGAACCATGTTGCTTATTTCACGTAGGTCTGCACATTCTGCTTAATATATCTCATCCCTTATACTAAACTATGATTTCTGTTGGTACTAATTACACCTTTATATCTTAATGGACCTAATATAGTGAAGTCTCTAACACTTCACTCCCCAGCGGCAGTTTCTGCAATGGGACTTTTACTCCTTTTTTAAAAAAATCATTATGGATCCCGTTTTACCGCATTGTCAAGTAAAATGATTATAAATGAAAATTATTGTGAAACCCCCCGTATAAACAGAAATGAGAACATGCACAGTAGACATGCCGATAACGTCTAAAAAGTTGGTTGTGCATCACATACAAACAAAGTGGTGAATGGGTAATTAAATTGCTTTGATTGCAGATGTATTCCTGCCCGGATTATTTCCGATATTTTGGAGAGTTTCAGAATGCAGGACAATTAGGTGGCTTTGTGTGTATATTCTTGTATGAAAAATTTCTTTCCTGTCCTCAAGATGATGTAAGGCCTATATAATTCCCTTATAACGTGTTCTGTAAAGCTCCTAAAATGTCAAATAAAATCATTTTCAGACCGAAAGCACCTTCAAATATTACTTGAGTCACACACCTTTATATGGACTGAATGTGCGGGCCGAATCTTAGCTGGGTCACACACTTTCATGTTGGCCGGATCTCGCATTCGCCCCAGACTGTCTATGTAACTATAACTTTCCCTGTACATAAGTATTCTCTCTTGCGTTCGCTTAATATGTTCTGATTGTGAATTAGTTTCGTCTTCATGTGTAACTGGCATGTCTTATAATCTTGGCCAAAACAGGAAAAAGTCTGATCAGAAAGCAGGCGCTTCAACCAAAGGAGTGTCTAAACTGGCGCCGGGGCGCACTAGCCCGCTGATGAGCAAAAAATCTCTACCCCTGTCACTGGAGTCCAGTAACCAGACTTTGACGGGATTGTTTGCTGGAAGCAGCGCCGGCAGTGACGACAGTACTACAGCCGGGGCGAGTTCTGATGAACTGGTGGTAAGTAGGTGGGAATCACAGAGAAATTATTGTTTGTTTGGTGAACGATGAGAGTTACGGTTTCTTTCTTTCATTAATTTTCAATTACCCAAACATAGGCCTTCAACAAACGTATGTCAAGGCCTCCTCTAACATGCCATCAGCCCAAGTTTTTACATTCAACCCCCGTTCTTATTTTCATTTATGTCTCCATTTCTCTTCTCCATGGGTTGTTGGGTCTACCCCTGGTTGTCTTACCCCCGGGACACCAGAAGAAGAAGGGCAGTTTAGCCGGCGGTCAGTCACCTGGCCAGTTTATGTCAGTTTATTTAAAATTTGCCTCCGTTTTTTGGTCCATCTTGTCTCTCACCTTCTTTCTCCATCTGTTTTCTTAGTTCATCAGTCTTTTCATTTTTCTTCTTCGAGCACGCATCCTGTGACCTATTTGCTGATGACTGTACTGTCTACACGAGTGATACATAATCTGTGTATCTGATTTTGGATGAAAAAGATAACCTGAATGGTTGACTTTACTTGAGTGAAGTAGATTTTCTGAAGGTCTGACTTTGTATTAGTAAAGTAGATGATATGAGCACTTGACGGACTTCCTGAAAAAGATGTATTTGCAACAAGCTTTGTATGGAAGACAGAACTTATGACATTACCTGAATTTGTTTGGATAAAACAATATGGGCACTTTCACTTTGCATAATATTTGATGATCTAAGCAGCTGGCTGGTTGGAGATGGTATTCGGCCAAAATATTTGAGGAATTTTCCTTATGCAGGTTGTGTGGAAAGAGGATAATTTGGACATTTCCTTTTCCACACAACCTGCCTAAAGAAAGTTTTTTGAATGTTTTGGCCAAATACCGTCTCCAACTAGTAAACTGCTTACATGATGCAGTGAAAAGGGCATGCATACCATCATTGCGGACAGACACTGGAATTGGTTGGCCATGTCCTCAGAAGGGACCCTGATACCATCACCAGAACTGCTATGCCATGGACCCCATAAGGACGGTGAAAGAAACAGACCAAAGACAATCTGACGGAGAACAGTGGAGGCTAAGACGCAAAGCATGAACTAGAGTTAGGGCACGGCACGAAGAATGGCCACTGACCAAGCAAAATTGGGACAGTTTGTTGCTGCCCTACATGACGCCACTAGGCGTGATGGCCATGGACTGCTTTGTCAGTTAGGGGCTAAGTATCCAAGAATAAGAAGCACCTGACTATATCTCGGGGGAGTTGGTCATCCCAGTGCCTGACTTTATCTTGGGGGGGGGGTAGGTCATCCCAGTGCCTGACTTTATCTCGGGGGAGTAGGTCATCCCAGTGCCTGACTTTATCTCGGGGGGGGTAGGTCATCCCAGTGCCTGACTTTATCTCAGGGGGTATGTCATCCCAGTGCCTGACTTTATCTCAGGGGGATAGGTCATCCCAGTGCCTGACTTTATCTCGGGGGGTATGTCATCCCAGTGCCTGACTTTATCTCGGGGGGATAGGTCATCCCAGTGCCTGACTTTATCTCAGGGGGGGGGGGGGGGGGGTAGGTCATCCCAGTGCCTGACTTTATCTCGGGGGGGGTAGGTCATCCCAGTGCCTGACTTTATCTCAGGGGGGTAGGTTATCCCAGTGCCTGACTTTATCTCGGGGGGTAGGTCATCCCAGTGCCTGACTTTATCTCGGGGGGGTAGGTCATCCCAGTGCCTGACTTTATCTCAGGGGGGTAGGTTATCCCAGTGCCTGACTTTATCTCGGGGGGGTAGGTTATCCCAGTGCCTGACTTTATCTCGGGGGGTAGGTCATCCCAGTGCCTGACTTTATCTCAGGGGGGTAGGTTATCCCAGTGCCTGACTTTATCGAGTGGAATTATCATTTTCCTTTTGGCTGCCTATGGAGCATGGAGCCACTACTAGAGCTGGTCTCCTTTTGTGTAGGAGCTAACACAAAGCTTTTATATTTAAATTAATGTAGAGAAATATCTTGTTCAACCTGTCATCAGTTACAGTCAGAATATATAGTGTCTGTACGTTCATATATATCCATTTGCAGATATGTGATCATGGCATCGTACCACAAAGGATTAACATTCTCTTGCAGCATTGATGTGGAATAGGTAAAGGTAGTACCGCAGCAGATACTGCCATAGAGTGAAGTGTTAGAGACTTTACTATACTAGGTCTAGCATCAAGAGATGGGGTGACCAGTTGCCTTCCTTGCTGCCTTTTCCTTCCCTAACTCAGTAGCAGACTCTGGTATCCATTTACTGCTTGGTAGACTGGAGCATGATTTTACTGTGTTTCAAACCTATCACTTTAGCCTACAGAGGCCAGCGCTCTAACCACTCTGCCAACCGGACACTGTATTTAAACAAGCTGGCTTGAGTGACTGAATAGAATGTTAACATAATCTTCACACTTTTTTTTAACATGTGTGTGTGTATATAAACTCTAGTTCTGTGTATCAAATCCAGATGCTGATCCTAAGTTGATGTAAGCTAGTTTGATCAAGTGTCTGAAGTAGGATCAAGTGTCTGAGGCATACATGGCTGTTTAATCATTCATCAGTTTATTGGCCATCTTCTCTGACCTCATCCACTTTATATGGATGACTATAGCTGTATAGCATAATGATAATGTCATTAAGTGAAAATGGCATATTATGGCAGCTGTATTTTTGTTTTGCCTCCCATGAATCTCTGAGGATACAAAGAAGAATAGAACTATTGCTCCCTCAGGTATGTCTAAAGAGGTGACTAGGATGAGGTTTATGTCTAAAGAGGTGACTAGGATGAGGTTTATGTCTAAAGAGGTGACTAGGATGAGGTTTATGTCTAAAGAGGTGACTAGGATGAGGTTGTACATGAGGCTGGCAATCTCATCATGTAAAACATTGTTACAGAACCCACTGCTGTAAGAACATATGATTGTTTTGGTGCAGGCTTCCTGCAAGGGGGGAGCTGTGGTAGCGCAGTGGTTAGTGCACTGGCTTCCTAGCTAGGTGGTCCATGGTTCGATCCCTAGTGAAGGTGGAATTTTTTAGACCACAAACGGCTCTGGGGTCGACCCAGTCTCATGAATTGGGTACTAGAGTAACTCTGGGAAGGTTAAGGCGGCCGGTGTGATGCTGACCACATCATCCCTAGTGTGCCGATGGTCAAGAAAATATGGGCCTAACACCATGTTCCCAATATGCCTCAGTGGGCGTGTAACAGGATCCTTTACCCTTTTTTACCACTGGGAGCAAAAAGGGAAATTATTAATTGCATGAATGATATTCGTTTCCTTGATCAAACATGCTGTCCTCTCACACCACCTTCCCTAGCTGGATAATGGCAGTGACACAGGTACAGATGAGGTGGACAGTGGTGAGAGCAGCACTAGAACAAAACAGGTCATAGAAACACTGCTGGCCAAGATACTGAAAACTAAGGAGGCCATCAGAAGAGAGCAGAGCATGAAAGAAGGTAAGGATTAACAATACAGGGCTATAACTTTTATCTAAACATCTGAAAACCAAAATACTCTGAGAATTGAAAGTTTCTTTCAGCTACTTTGAGCTACTTTTCAATCACAATTTGGGTGATTTCTACTATTTTGGGTGACAGTAGGCTATTTTCCAACAATTTTTGGGTGATTTTGGGCTATTTTCCAACAATTTTTGGGTGACTTTGGGCTATTTTCCAATAATTTTTTGGTGACTTTGGGCTATTTTCCAACAATTTTTGGGTGGCTTTTGGCTATTTTCCAACAATTTTTGGGTGACTTTTGGCTATTTTCCAACAATTTTTGGGCAACTTTAGGCTATCTCCAAACACATTTTGGGCTACTTTTTGAACAAGTATTGGGTGATATTTGAAAACGAGAAAAAAAAATCCGGTTTCAGAAAGAAAGCTGTCCCTCCAGGATTTCGGATAAAAGGATACAGATGTGTAGGTTGATTAGAGTTTTATGTCGTGGTGTAGTTTCTGGGGGTCGTTGTAGAGACAATGGCAGAATAGTACTGCTACACCTGTGGGTTAGTACTGCTACATCTGTTTGTTAGTACTGCTACACCTGTGGGTATATCGTTCAATACAACTAATATGAGGTGGTCCAAGAGGCTGGCAACCTTGTCATGTATAACAAAGTGCCACAGAAACCAGTCATGAAATAACTCATGACGACGATTTAGTTTTCCTCATGCTCTACCAGAACATAGTCATATTAGTTTTTTTGTTTGTAAGTGATGTGGAATGAAGCTAATTATTATGAATGAAGTAGACAGTGTGGCATGATGCTTTCTAATTCTTTACTTCTCTATTCTTGCACTTTCTCTTATCTTCCTGTCATGCTGTCTTTATTACTTACCTACTTAATTTTTGTTTTTGTGTGTCCACTCTTGATGTGAAGCATTATAGAGAGCTTATGAGAAGTGTATGTGCTTGAGCCAAGCGTATCGCATGTGTCTGATGTGAGCCTGTATTGTTGTGGGATTTATGTCAAGTTTCTGTCTTTGTTGCACTGCTTTATTCTTTCTCCTTTTGCTTCCTCTTGCTTATTCTCTTGATCTCTTATTTGTTTGTGTATACTTTTGCTTTTTGTCTCATTTTTTTTTATCCCTCTGTCTTTCTTGCTCCCTCCCCCAGTTTAAGTAATAGAAATATAAATTCATCATCAACATCATGTAGCATGTCCTTTGCAGAACATCGCTCTCATCACAACCCGCCTGAAAGACTCTCGATCTCTAGCCAGCCCTCCTGCCTCCTCCAATGTCATGTTGAAGGTGTCTTCAATGTCCTGTGTCCACCGTCATCTTGGTCGGCCCCTGCTTATATGAATATAAATTCATGTTTTCAAAATGGTTGAGCCCCATGTAGTTGCTGAAAGTCTGTGATGAGACAAAGACAGAATAGGACTACACCCACACTCAGGCATGTCGTACAAGGTGACTAATGTGAGGTTGTACCTGAGGTTGGCAACCTCATCATGTAATACAAATTGCTACAGAAACTACCACTACAAGAGCATGTGAATGCTTTGATGCAGGGTTCCCGCTAGGAGGGCCAGCTGCAGTGGTGGCTCCACTATGGAGCGACAATGAGAGTGATGATGATGAAGAATACTTTGGTTTGGTTTCAAGGACTATCTTTACTGTACACTGACAACACCATCAATGCTCTGATCTCCTCCCTTATATCACACAAGGAGAATGATGATGATGAAGAATACTTTGGTTTGGTTTCAAAGACTATCTTCACTGTACACTGACAACACCATCAATGCTCCGATCTCCTCCCTTATATCACACAAGGAGGACCTCCACACAATGCACGAACTCTGTAGCACCGGCGGGGATATCTATGTGTGTATACAGAAATCACATTCTATAAATATTTTTGTGGTGGGTAGGTTTCCTATTTTTTAAATTTTTTGCCAGGGCAGTGGCCGTTTGGCCTACTCTTTATAATTTCCAACTGCTGATGGATTTTTAATGTGCACAACTTGCATACTCCTATTTTTTCACCCTTATCTGAGAAGAAAATACTTAAAATGTTAAAACACTGCTTCTCTCCAGCAATAGTGAATGAGTACCTTCAGATGACAGCAGAGAAGCAGCCAACAGCCAGAATTAAGGCCCTTTTCGAAAAGAAAAATCAGAAATCAGCTCAGAATATCATGCACCTTCAGCGCAAGCTGGAGAATTACCAACAGCGCCTGACAGAAGTAGAAACACATGGATACACAAGCCACAAGCAAGCTAAGGAAATGCTTCGAGACGTTGGGCAGGGCATCAAGTAGGTTTGTTGTGATGTTCTTGGTTAGAGTATTTGTGATCTTAATGTAGAATGGCAATGAAATTAATTAATTCATTATTTTTTTAGCTGCCTGTGATGCTCAGGCCATCAATAAATACATGCCCAGTCTTCCTGCCCTCTCCTGTCTGTTCAAACACACACACTTTGAGGTAACCAGGTGATAGCATTACAAGTTAGTCCTTGTTCTAGAATCTCCTAGGGTATGAGAAATGGAGGGAGATATTAAAACACATGAAGAAAGGAATAAAAGACAGATATGAAAGGGATACAGATAACTTAGAAAGATCTTCAATTGATGGCACAGGCAGGATGGTTTACAAATGAAGACCTGTACTCCCTAAGGAGCAAAGGGATAATGAATGAATATAGATGAGAAGATGGAGCACAGATAGCAGCCATGAATGAGAGTAGTCAGCACATGTAGTATAGGAAAATATTAATTGAGTTAACTGTTGGTAGCATATATATAGATGAGGAGAGGGAGAGGATTAATATTGTCATGGGTAATAGGAAGGGGTCGCAGATACCATGGACATGTTTGAGAAGAGGAAACAGTGATAACACAGACATTGGTGCGAGGAGGTAGCATATAGTAGGGCTGCACCAAGTATTCAATTCAGAGCCGAATAGTGCCTTCAATGAACTATTCGTATTCGGCCGCCGAATAGTACGCTGCAGTCAAATACGAGTAGTAAATTTAGTTCAACCCACGGCGTGATAATTTTAGACCCAGAAAGTAGGCTGACTTTCAGTTTCCATTGGTCCTGCTACTAACTCAACTGAAGCACTGACACAAATGTTGACCGAATGGAAAATTGATTGCAACAAAGGGCATGTTGTATTGCGTGATAATGGCGCAAATATGATGAAGGCCACAAAAGAAGCAAACTTGACAAATGTTAGCTGTGTCACGTAGGGTTTATATTCATTTAATTTCCTACAACTTCTTCCTATTCTTTCACCCGAAAATTCTCTCTTTTATTATCTCTGTATTTCATTTTTTCCTGTATATTTTTCATCCATTCGTTTTTGCGAATATTATTTTCATATAATTCGCAAACTTTACCTGTTTTCCTTTCTCTAAAACTGAGAATCGCGCTAGGACGATATTACGTAGATGTCAGGGCTGCAGGGCGTCAGAAGGCGTGATAAGTCGGTTCGCTGAACATAGGACGTAGCAAATCGTCTACATTCTCACCGAGCGCGCGAGCTTCTTCTCGGCATTAGTCCCGGTGAGGTGTGATACTTTACATCTGCACCGGTCAGTATCCAGACATTTGTCTGGAAAATCCCAAAATGACACGGCGCTCACTTGGGCCATGGTCAGCTGTAGTGTAAAAACTGCCCTGCAATGGAGTCAGGCTGTCTGGGATTTGAAACTGACACGCGTACATCGTGGTCAGTAGGTGACAGTTACGACACGCGTTAAGCGGACGTAAATGTTGGGAGTAGGGGAGATAATTTCGCTTGGCGAAATAAGTTTGGGCCCTTTGTCTGATTTTAAGATATTGGCCAAGTTTGAAACTTTAATTTCATTCTCGCTCATAGACTCACAGAGATAGGTTGCTCGAAAACAGAATAGCTCGAACTTCTAGACTTCCAGAAATATTTTCAGCATTTTTATTCTTAAGTTGTGCGACTACCTGTAATTCTGTGGTTGAGGTAATTAATATGATAGATATATAGATTTTGTGAGTGTTAAAGTGTTAAATCGCTTAATTCATTTTAATCTATTTCTTTAGCGCAGAAGAGAAATAAAGTGGTAGGCTATTATATTTTCTAGGGAAGCATTCAGTGGAAAGCAGACTAAAAATTAAAATTTCTAGCTTATAACGGCAATTGTAGCTATTTATAAATTTAATTTAACTGCTAATACTCAGTCGAGTGTATTTTTCTAAACTAACGTATAAACTCTAGAATCCAGCCTCATGAATGGTGACGGAATACGCACGTGTTCTTAATTTATGAGGATTGCTGATTTTTAAATATAACTTACGTCACGGGAAGTTTAAATGATAAGCAAAGCTCTCTGCTTGCAAGTTTAAATGTAAGTTTTAACCAGTACAGATTCTGTTTATTATATTATATGTGTTATTTTTCCTCCACACAGTGAAAGTTTTGGGGTGACCCTAACTTTACCAGCACCTAGTAGTAGTTTCCATACTTGTGAAGAAATAGACAGTCCTTATTTTGAACCACGTGGGTTTTCTCAAGTAACACTGATCTGACGGTGCAAGTTAGACAGAAATACTAATATCCCTATAACGGGTTTTCAAAGACTGTAATGATAAATACTGGACCTTGGAGCCAGCACTTAATTTCTTCTAGAAACTCTATATAATTTGCTGCCTGGTGGCGTGAATATTAACAATCATTTCCCGACTAGATTATATCTTGTGGACAAATCTGTGGTGTGACTAAAGTGAATCCTATACTGAGGGAAGGCACCGACCTGACATTCATCATTTTTTAGAAACCTACGCTATTGACACTGTGCTCTGCTAACTCCCGCGCCTGGAATAATTGTTAGGTGACTTAATCAGACATTTGAACAAATTTGCATACCCAAGTAGTCGTTCCCGGAGACTCCAAGTTAAATACGTCTTTTGGAACTGGGGACTTCTTGGCAGAAGACTGCATTTTTTTGAGTCTGTGTGAAAATCTAAAATCAATGTGTTCCAAGAGGCAGCAAGCAAAGTCGTGAGTACAAGTATGAGAAGCCATGGCGGAATGAATGAGTGTACGCTGGTTTGAGTGATATTTTTTCACTATTTTATCTTTGACACCCTGTTGCTGTCCTAATTTTTTTTTTCAATCTGCATAATTTGTTGCTAAGGCTAGAGTTCTTGTGTTTTTGTCTTAGGTTAAATCAGATTTGTTTTCCAAACTCTGTGCATATAATTACGAGATAAAACAAAGAAAACTCTTAGACTCAAACCCTATGTATCTGTGACTCTGGCGCCATCATCTGTTCTCTTAACGGGGCCGGGCTAAACCTAGAGTTAACACTATAACGGGGCTATCATCCTTGCAACATTTCCTTGATTTTTTATGACTATGTGTATATGTATTTTCCTTGATGTACTTTCTTTGATGTTGTGAGCCGATTTTTCCTGATATTAAAATCGCTCTTGAACTAAATAATCGTGTTTGGTCAGCTCGTTCTAGATAATATATATATCATTGTTATAGTTTTCCCACGTCTGTGTGTTTACCTGTCGTCACGTGTATGTGCGTGCCTGTGAGTGATAGAAATATACGTAATATGTATATTGGTGTAGTCTGTCTGACGCTGTAACAACTGTTGTAGAAGATAGGTGAGAGAGAGAAGAATTCTTTTCGCTTTCAGAGACAGCCACTATATCAAATCTATCATCTCACGTGTGTGGAAATTCTATTACCTTTCACTAACTCTCACTGAGTCTATCACCTATTCAAACCTATTCAGAAGGGACCAAACCTAGTCTTAATTCTCCTATCGGAAATCTACGACAAATGAGGGCTCGTTTCCGGTCTTTGAACTTAGAATAGGAAGACGAGTACGACAAACGTGGACTCGTCTATCTGGATTTTGTACTTAAGATTCTGTATTCTGATATAGAGTAAGAGTGTGATGTCTTGTGAGTTGTTATATCTTAAAAATAATTACCCCCTAGACTAGCGATCTGTTTACGGGCGTGCTGACCACACAAACTAATAAGTTTTTTTTTTTTCCACAGCATCTTTGAATAATATACATTTTGGTTACAGGTTGATTTTGTCGGGATATATGTTAACTGCTGATTGTAATACTAAATGCTGGTAAAGTGGTGAGTGTATAACATTCACTGGGTACTGAGGCAGAACGGCGTTTGAACTAAGTTAAGGAGTGTGTTTCGGACTTTTTGTCCAGATTAATTCCCTCCCTTACCCGATCTGACTTCAGGGGCGAACTTATAGTGGATTTTTAAAAATTAAGGGATTATTTTTCTCTTTAATTTTTGCAATATTCTTTTGCTTTTCCACTGTAGCAACTTATTTTTCAGTTGTAATCTTAACTACCATTTATTTGGCGTAGTCGTGTTTTGCATTAAGTGCTTTATTGCCGATAATAGCAGCGATAGTTAGATTTTACTTTGGAGGAGGTATCCCAGGGTTAAGGATATCATCTTTTGATTTTTTGGTAATTTTTTTTTTTCTCGTAAGTGGTAGGAACCAGGTTATTCTTTTTCCTATTTTCTATCTCCACGTGTCTCAGTCACTGACATAATATGGCCGAGAGGGCAAAGCTTAGACAACTTCTCAGGGACGAAGCGAGAGAGGAGGGACTGGAAGGAGAGGAAGCGAAAGCTTTTGTCAGAGACGAACTTGAGAGATATGATGCGGAGAGGAAAGCAGCTGAAGCTAAAGAGGAAAAAGAAGAACTCAAGAGGAAAGAAGCAGAAGCTAGAGAGAGGGAAAGGGAAGACCGTCTTTTACAGCAGAAGAAGATGGACGAGGAAATGGAAATTCGCAGGATGCAGCATGAGGAAAGAGAGAAGGAGAAGCAGAGACAACATGAGGAAAGAGAGAAGGAAAGACAGCAGGAGGAAAGAGAGAAGGAGAGACAACATGAGTTGGCTCTTAAAGCTCTAGAGTTCCAAAGTCGTGGGGCTGCCTCTACCTCCAGCAATGGAGAGTCTTCTCCTCATTCTTCCTTAACTGACCCTGCTAACACTCAATCTCTTCAACTAAATGCTATGTCTTTCACTCTTGAATCTTTTCCTTGTCCAAATGAGAAGATTGACACATGGTTAGAAAAATTTGAGAAAATTGCAACTCTGTACGGGTTAGAGAGGTCGCGTTGGAATATGAAACTTTCCCAGGCCCTAAAAGGTTCTGCTTATGATGTTTATTCTAAGCTGGAAAGTAGCCAACAAGACGACTACGATGTGTTGAAGAAAGCGTTACTGGAGCGCTTTGAAATGAACGCTCGCAAGTTTTTTTGCAACTGTTTCGCAACAGCCGGAAAGAGAATTCTGAAACTTTTCACCAGTTCTCATCTCGTCTTAAGGGATATCTAACAAAGTGCCTTGAGCTTTCGCAGCTCCCCTCTACCTATGAAGGTCTTGAGGAACTTGTTCTAACTGAACAAATAAAGAACACTTTGTCTGCTGATACCCGGAGATTTCTCGCTGAGCAGGGGGCAGAAAAACTTGAAGACATTTTGGAAAAGTCTGAGCGTTATCACAATGCGCTGGCTGAACTACCGGCCACAAAGCGGAAACCGACAGAGGAGCATTTTCGAAAACATAACCTAGAGCAATCTTCTCAGGCTTCTAACCAAAACAACCACAGAGAAACTGGACCTCAAAACCCCCCTCCTGAAAAATCCAAGTTCTACAAGAACAAGTACCCCAACCACCCCAAACAGTCTGATCAACCCGACCGCCCTACATGGCAGCGTAGCCAGAAAGGACAAGGTGGCAAAGGGAGAACCCCTGAGCACGGGACATATGATCAGACCGAGCACACCGAGCCGAAACGCATCGGATGCTTATTGACAGTCTCGCAAGGCGGAATTGTTGACAGTGATTCCAAACCTGTTGGGGATAGACCCTCAACGCGAGGTACTGTTACTTTGAACGGTTCTCAAACTTCTTGCTTATTTGACACGGGGCTTTCTTACGATTGCATTGTTGCCAGAAACCTGGTCAAACCCGGTCAAGAGACAGCAGAGACCGTCCAACTTTGTGGAGTTCGTAAGAGTGATGCACCTACAGCGCTTCCCATCGCATTGGTGGAGATACACTCTGACTTTGTCAGAGGTGTGATCAAAGCGGCTGTTATGGATGATCCCATCTACCCAGTCATACTTGGCGGGAGATACGTGTGTATTGGGAAACCGGAAGAGCCGATTGTGGCAGCAGTAACTACAAGAGGGCAAACCAAGAAGGAACGGGAGCCTGCGCCAAATTTGTTACCTATGGAACTTAAAGAAGCGCAATACAAGGACCCTACTTTGGCACCCTGCTTTAGGAAACTGCCCATGGCTAAGGAACCCAAACAGCACGGGGACATTTTTTCTGAGGATGGCGTACTTTATCGGAGAACGGGCAAGCCTGACCAAGGTTACAACCAGCTCCTAGTACCGAAACAGTACAGAAGCCAAATCCTAGAAATGGGGCACTCTCTTCCCTTTAGCGGACATATGGGACAGAACGCCACAAACCAACGTATAACCACTCATTATTGGTGGCCAGGAGTAAACACTGATATTATCAGGTACGTCAAATCCTGTGCCCAGTGCCAACGGGTACCACCCAAGCAACGGACACCCCCAGTCCACATGGGTGAAATGCCAATAATGGGAACACCATTCGAACGGGTTGTGATCGACATTTTAGGGCCTTTCGAAAGGACTAAAAGAAGGAACAGGTTCATCCTGACCTTAGTCGATACATGCACTTTATGGGCAGAAGCTATCCCGCTAACATGCGCAGATGCCAAGCATGTCGCAGAAGCCCTCGTGCAGATTTTCACTCGGTTGGGATTCCCTCAGCAAGTGTTGACGGATAATGGATCTCCATACCGAAACCTGTTGATGGATGAGATCGTTAAGATCTTGAGGACCCTAGCACATACACACTAAGCCATATACTCCGGCCGGAAATGGGCTCGTGGAACGTGCTAATGGAAACCTCACCATGATGCTAAGTAAGTTGGCACAAGTGAAACCTGAAGATTGGGATCTCTGTATTCCTGCAGCATTATTTGGCTACAGAGAATCTCCTCATACTTCCACAGGATTTCCGCCAGCTACACTCTTATTTGGCAGACCCATTAAGGGCCCGCTTGAAGCCTTACTTCAGTCTCTGACAGACGAGAAGGCGGATGAGACAGTCGTCTCAGCAAGTAAATATGTGTCGGTTTTAAAGGAAAGGTTGAAACTAGGGTGGGACCTAGCAACGACTAACTTTAAGCGAGCTCGCACAAAGCACGCTAACCGATACAGGAAAGTCGCGGAAGAGAGAGAACTGGAAGCAGGAGAGAAAGTTTTGGTGTTACTCCCTACTGAGAACAACCAACTGAAGATCGGATGGCAAGGGCCGTTTACCGTCCTGAAAAAGATTTCTAAGGCTAACTACCAGATCTCTATTGAAGGAAAGGAGAAGGTTTTCCATTTAAATCTCTTAAAGAGATACTTGGAAAAACCAGTGCCAACCTCCGACCATCTCCTGACGATCGCCAAAACTGACGAAGATGATGATAGTGGCAGGGATATTCCACCGCTATCACAGGAAATCTTTCAAAAATGTCAGAAGCGGCGACGCTCTTTCAAGCGCGCATGGGAGACATTCCGGGGGAAGGAAACTTTGAGGAGTGGACTTGAGTAGGAATTGGACAGAGATGGAGGGGGAAGAGGAGAGGGAAGAAGACAGACACCCCGAAGCTACGGTTATAGGAAATTAAACTCCATAACGTAGACATGGAGTGCTTCCATATCTTAAAGGGGGGAGGCTCTGTCACGTAGGGTTTATATTCATTTAATTTCCTACAACTTCTTCCTATTCTTTCACCCGAAAATTCTCTCTTTTATTATCTCTGTATTTCATTTTTTCCTGTATATTTTTCATCCATTCGTTTTGCGAATATTATTTTCATATAATTCGCAAACTTTACCTGTTTTCCTTTCTCTTAAACTGAGAATCGCGCTAGGACGATATTACGTAGATGTCAGGGCTGCAGGGCGTCAGAAGGCGTGATAAGTCGGTTCGCTGAACATAGGACGTAGCAAATCGTCTACATTCTCACCGAGCGCGCGAGCTTCTTCTCGGCATTAGTCCCGGTGAGGTGTGATACTTTACATCTGCACCGGTCAGTATCCAGACATTTGTCTGGAAAATCCCAAACTGACACGGCGCTCACTTGGGCCATGGTCAGCTGTAGTGTGAAAACTGCCCTGAAATGGAGTCAGGCTGTCTGGGATTTGAAACTGACACGCGTACATCGTGGTCAGTAGGTGACAGTTACGACACGCGTTAAGCGGACGTAAATGTTGGGAGTAGGGGAGATAATTTCGCTTGGCGAAATAAGTTTGGGCCCTTTGTCTGATTTTAAGATATTGGCCAAGTTTGAAACTTTAATTTCATTCTCGCTCATAGACTCACAGTAGATAGGTCGCTCGAAAACAGAATAGCTGTTAGCGAAGATCTCAGTTTGTTTCGGCAATTTGTCGAACTTCTAGACTTCCAGAAATATTTTCAGCATTTTTATTCTTAAGTTGTGCGACTACCTGTAATTCTGTGGTTGAGGTAATTAATATGATAGATATATAGATTTTGTGAGTGTTAAAGTGTTAAATCGCTTAATTCATTTTAATCTATTTCTTTAGCGCAGAAGAGAAATAAAGTGGTAGGCTATTATATTTTCTAGGGAAGCATTCAGTGGAAAGCAGAATAAAATTAAAATTTCTAGCTTATAACGGCAATTGTAGCTATTTATAAATTTAATTTAACTGCTAATACTCAGTCGAGTGTATTTTTTTCTAAACTAACGTATAAACTCTAGAATCCAGCCTCATGAATGGTGACGGAATACGCACGTGTTCTTAATTTATGAGGATTGCTGATTTTTAAATATAACTTACGTCACGGGAAGTTTAAATGATAAGCAAAGCTCTCTGCTTGCAAGTTTAAATGTAAGTTTTAACCAGTACAGATTCTGTTTATTATATTATATGTGTTATTTTTCCTCCACACAGTGAAAGTTTTGGGGTGACCCTAACTTTACCAGCACCTAGTAGTAGTTTCCATACTTGTGAAGAAATAGACAGTCCTTATTTTGAACCACGTGGGTTTTCTCAAGTAACACTGATCTGACGGTGCAAGTTAGACAGAAATACTAATATCCCTATAACGGGTTTTCAAAGACTGTAATGATAAATACTGGACCTTGGAGCCAGCACTTAATTTCTTCTAGAAACTCTATATAATTTGCTGCCTGGTGGCGTGAATATTAACAATCATTTCCCGACTAGATTATATCTTGTGGACAAATCTGTGGTGTGACTAAAGTGAATCCTATACTGAGGGAAGGCACCGACCTGACATTCATCATTTTTTAGAAACCTACGCTATTGACACTGTGCTCTGCTAACTCCCGCGCCTGGAATAATTGTTAGGTGACTTAATCAGACATTTGAACAAATTTGCATACCCAAGTAGTCGTTCCCGGAGACTCCAAGTTAAATACGTCTTTTGGAACTGGGGACTTCTTGGCAGAAGACTGCATTTTTTTGAGTCTGTGTGAAAATCTAAAATCAATGTGTTCCAAGAGGCAGCAAGCAAAGTCGTGAGTACAAGTATGAGAAGCCATGGCGGAATGAATGAGTGTACGCTGGTTTGAGTGATATTTTTCACTATTTTATCTTTGACACCCTGTTGCTGTCCTAATTTTTTTTTCAATCTGCATAATTTGTTGCTAAGGCTAGAGTTCTTGTGTTTTTGTCTTAGGTTAAATCAGATTTGTTTTCCAAACTCTGTGCATATAATTACGAGATAAAACAAAGAAAACTCTTAGACTCAAACCCTATGTATCTGTGACTCTGGCGCCATCATCTGTTCTCTTAACGGGGCCGGGCTAAACCTAGAGTTAACACTATAACGGGGCTATCATCCTTGCAACATTTCCTTGAAGTTTTGTGACTATGTGTATATGTATTTTCCTTGATGTACTTTCTTTGATGTTGTGAGCCGATTTTTCCTGATATTAAATCGCTCTTGAACTAAATAATCGTGTTTGGTCAGCTCGTTCTAGATAATATATATATCATTGTTATAGTTTTCCCACGTCTGTGTGTTTACCTGTCGTCACGTGTATGTGCGTGCCTGTGAGTGATAGAAATATACGTAATATGTATATATTGGTGTAGTCTGTCTGACGCTGTAACAACTGTTGTAGAAGATAGGTGAGAGAGAGAAGAATTCTTTTCGCTTTCAGAGACAGCCACTATATCAAATCTATCATCTCACGTGTGTGGAAATTCTATTACCTTTCACTAACTCTCACTGAGTCTATCACCCATTCAAACCTATTCAGAAGGGACCAAACCTAGTCTTAATTCTCCTATCGGAAATCTACGACAAGCTGCTTATCTCATACATTACAGCTTGTTATTTACGATGCCATTCTATGTCAGCCTTCAGTAGAAGAACTTATAACATCTGCCCGCAGAATTGTTGGGCACTTTAAACATTCTTCTGCAGCAACTAGTCGCCTTCATGAAATACAAAAAAAAACTGGGATTGCCTGAACATCAGCGATGTCAAGATGTTATGACTCGTTGGAATTCAACATTTTACATGTTACATCGTCTTGCAGAACAGAAATGTGTAATCTCATTGTTCAGCGTAGAAGTTGGCAATCATGACAGCAAAAGCCTGAATTTGACAATAAATCAGTGGAATCTGGTGTCTCGTGTTCTGACATTACTGAAGCCCTTTGAGCAACTGACTCGTGAAATCAGCAGGGCAAATGCATGTTTGTCAGTGGTCTTGCCAGCCATTCAAGCTATCTTGCTGTATCTGCAGAAGGACATATGTGATGATGGAATCAAGAAGACAGTCACAGAAATTATATCAGCGTTGAAACACAGTCTTTCTGGTCTGTATGATTATGAACTTTTTGTTGTTTCTGCAGGGTTAGATCCCCGTTTTAAACTTAACTTCTTAACTGAAGTACAGAAAATTAAAGGCAGGGCAAAAATATTAGCAGCTGTAACATTATGTCAATCTCAGGACGTCAACACTGTCGGTGACAACAGTATGTCAATCTCAGGATGTCAGCACTGTCAGTGACAACAGTATGTCAATCTCAGGACATCAACACTGTCAGTGACAACGGTATGACAATCTCAGGACATCAACACTGTCAGTGACAACGGTATGTCAATCTCAGGATGTCAACACTGTCAGTGACAACTGTATGTCAATCTCAGGATGTCAACACTGTCAGTGACAACAGTATGTCAATCTCAGGACGTCAACACTGTCAGTGACAACAGTATGGTGTGTGCTGAGGGATATTTATCCAGTGTCTTGGTGGCAGACCAACGCTGACAGGTTTTCTATTCTCCGCTCCTGTGCACAACGATATCTCGCTGCGCCTCCAACAAGTATCCCAAGTGAACGTCTGTTCAGCACTGCTGGCAACACGTTTTCAGATAACAGATGTTGTCTTTTGGCAGAGAATGTTGAGAGACTTGTTTTTTTTTTTCTTGAAAGCCAATACATGTTTCATGCAACAATTTAAAAACAGATTAATAGCTAGTTAGTAGCATTAAATAGTTTCAAAATATTTGCCCTATTTTTTGTAACTCAGTTTAATGAATAAAAATGTCAGTAGACCTATTGAACACAACTTTGTATGCCCAACATTCACTCACTATTCGTATTTGGCCGAATACTTCAAGGCCTCTATTCGCATTCAGCCGAATAGTTAAAACCACTATTTGGTGCATCCCTAGCATATAGCATAAGTATGAATGAGAATAGAATAGATGCTGCACATACAATTTGTCAGTATGAGACCACATTTCTGACATATCATTTCTTCATTTACTCATTCCCTCAAGTTTCCGATTGGCAGAGTGGTTAGAGCGCTTGCCATTCACTGCAAAGTTACCAGGTTCAAAACCTGGTGGTGTCATACTTAAGTCTACTTTTATTGTAAATGGGTACCTGACTCTGCTGTTGAGTTAGGGAAGGCAAAGGCAGTGAGGAAGGAAACTAATCACCCTACCTCATAAAGCTGGACCTATATAGTTGTTGAGGATTACTGCATGGTTCGTAATCATTTTGGTTTTACTTCAATCTATATGGTTGCACCATGCAGCACCTCACTTGATTAGACTTAACAAAACATACGCGTAAATAACTATCTGACGTGTGTAGGCTAGTAACGAAAACTGTCGATGTATGGCATTCATGCCTGATGGTTGATGTGTGGCCTATGTGCCAATAGTAGTGTTTAACTGTGTGGTAGATCCACTTATTCTAGAAGTATAACCGTCATATGTTCAGGTGTTAAGCCAAAATAATAATATGTGTTTAAAGACCTATGAGTCTAAATAGATATTAAAGTGTGAATATTCAAACGCGGTATGACATGCGGAGAATTATAGAGATGGTGCAATTATAGGCATAACTGCATTGTGTGAAGCAATGATAATGGTAACTGTTCTGGCGTATAAGGCCAAATGTAGATTAATGTTCAGACAGTAGTTCTGAATTGAACAGGTATTAAAGAATTAATATATATATGCCTGACGTGCATAAACGATTCTATAAATCAATATTCAAGTGATATATTATGAATACAGCTGACGAAGATGCTGTTGACGGTTAGAATGACTGCTATAGGTCAAGTAGATGATATGTGAAGTTACTGTGAAGTGTATTGTATCCTTTGATGGGAATCAGTTGCTACTCACGTGATCATATTGTGATGTATGATAAAGATGAATAAAAATGTAAAGTCGTCAACTACAATGTTTCATGACAAGTTATTATAAAGTTGTATTCACGGAGTTGCCAAGTTGTGTTGATGGCAGAATCAATGAATTATTGTTCGATTATGGTTCAAGATTAACATGCAAACACATCGACAAGAATGTCAACCGGAAATGAATGTCAAAAACGGACTATGCAACAGTGCCAAGCGTCTGAAGATAGGAATAAAACTTTAATACGCAACCAAGATAATATGAACAGATTAGAAGATAAACTTACAGGTTTGCGATACAGTGTAATATCGATAGTCAAAGCCAGAAATCTTCCACTAAGTAGAAAATATCCCACTAAGCAGAAACATTCCACATAATTACATAAAATACCCACACAATACAGAGAAACGCCCATAACAAAAGTGAAGTCTCAGACCCTTCATTCCCCTGTATATGCTATTGGATTATCTTGTACTGTTCCCCTCATATAATGTAGTTTTGTCATGTCATTTCATATTGTTTTCCTTATATCATGTTATTAGATTTTCCGATTTATCACATACTGTTTCCCTCGTATTTCCCTCATGTTATATTATTAGTTTTTTTATTTTATCTTGTACTGTTTCCGTGATATTATGTTATTATATTTGTCATTTCAACTCATTGGTTTGGTTTGGTTTGGTTTTAAGGACTACCTTCATTGCACACGGACAGCTCCATCAGTGCTCCGATCTTCTCTCTTAGATCACACAAGGAGGATCTCAGCACAGTGCACGAACTCCATAGCACCGACGAGAATCCCAATATGTGTATATAGGAATCACACATTCTCTAAATATATTTGGTGGGTAGGTTTCTAATTTTATAAATTTTGCCAGGGTAGCAGCCTTATGGCCTACTCTTTACAATGTCCAACTGCCGTGGGATTTTTAACATGCGCAACTTGCACACGGGACCTCCTATTTTTTCACCCATATCCGAGAAGGCTAGGCATCCTATCTCACTACCCATGAGACCGGGGGGGAGTATGACATCATTAGGACCATTGGTTCTGAAAATAAATTATATTCCCTCTACTCGGAATCGAACCCGGCAACTCTAGAATCTGAGGCAGATGCCATACCTCTTAGACACTCCAACACCTATTTCATTCAACTCATGCTATTTACCCCTTGTTACATTATTATATTTGTCATTTCAACTCGTACTATTTCTCTTGTAATATGTCATTAGAATTGTCATATCACCTCTTACCTGAATTAATACAAATTTAACTCCCTGTGATTCCAGCACCATTGTATCCAAACCCAAAGAGTTTGCTCACCTTATAAAGAACAAGTTCGGCAGCGCTGACAACATTGCTCAGCTAAGTAAGTTCTATGTAGGTAGGTATTATCATTCCATGAAATAGTTTATTTCTGTAGCTTTCCATTGATATATCTTTTTAATTTTTCCTTTGCTTTGATTCAGTTTATTTCTTGGCTAACATAAACTCACAGCCACGGTATCACAGTGGTTAGTGCACTGGCTTCCAAGCTTGGTGGTCCATGGTTCGATCCCCAGTTGAGGTGTGATTTTTTTAGACTGCAAACAGCTCCGGGGTCAACCCAGCCTCATGAATTAGGTACCAGAACAACTCTGGGAAGGATAAGGCAGCCGGCATGGTGCTGACCACATCACTCCTAGTGTGCAGATGGTAAAGAAAATATGGGCCTAACATCATATTCCCAATATGCCTCAATGGGCGTGAAACGGGATCCTTTATCTTTACCACAGGAAGCAAGCTGAGAATCCTAAACAGGAGAGACAACACCAAGAATAAATAAGAATCTAAATAGATTATGTTTGTGACTCAGAACATGAAAGGCTGTAGATACTGATAAAAAAGAAGATATAAAAGTATTTTTGACTCTTGCAAGCTGCACACAAAAGTGAGAAAACAAAAAGAGTTGAAATATGGTTCTAAAGAAAAATGCACTTTACTTTAAATAAATAACTAACAGTGAAATGTAATCTCTGACAAAAAAAAAAAAGCAGAACACTCACAAACACCTGACAATTTCATGGACCAAGCATTGTGATATCTGGACAGTCTTCTTTTTCTTCTTCTTCTTAGATCCTTAACCACTGACCGTCAAAGCAGTCAGTGGCCATCACGCCTAGTGGCGTCTTGTAGGGCAACAACAAATTGATTCCACTTTGCTCGATCGGTGGCCATCCTTCGAGCAGTGCCCCAACTCTGGTTCCTTCTTTGCATCTCAGCCTCCACAGTCCTCCGCCAGGTTGTTTTTGGTCAGCCTCTCTTTCGTTTTCCTTCAGGGGTCCAAAGCATAGCTGTTCTTGTGATGGCATCGGGGTCTCTTCTGAGGACATGACCAACCCAGCTCCAGTGTCTGCCAGCTTTGATGGTGTGCATGTCCTCCTGCTTGCTCCGAGTAAGCAGATCTTGGTTGGTGATGGTATTCGGCCAAAAGATGCGGTGAATTTTTCTTAGGCATGTTGTGTGAAAAGAGGACAATTTCGACATCTCCTTCTCTGTAACTCTCCAGCATTTCACACCATAGAGAAGCACAGAGAGCACACAGCTCTGATATAATTTTAATTTTGTGCTTGTGCTGTATTGAGAGGACTTCCAGATGTTGTTTAGGCTAAAAAAGGCTGTTCTTGCTTTATTCATTCTGATGTTGATGTCTTTGCCTGCCCCGCCGTCTGGTGTTACTATGCATCCTAGGTAAGTGAAGGTGTCTGTCTGTACCAGTTGCTGATTCCTTACTGATATAGGCTCAGGGTTGCTCACATTGAGCGTCATGACCTCTGACTTCTTTAAGTTGATGTTCAAGCCCACCTGCTGGCTATACTTATTAAGTCTATCCGTTTTTTCCTGGATGTGTTGATGTGAATGTGCTAGTAGTGCAATGTCATCTGCATATTCCAGATCTTCCAAAGTAGAAAATGTAGTCCATCTTATTCCTCTTGGACTGCCCTCTGTTGTCTGGCGCATCACCCAGTCTATGACTGTTAAAAATAGAGCGGTTGATAGAGGGCATCCCTGTCGTACTCCTGTCTTCACCTCAAAGGTTAGGTTGTCTGCCCAACACTACACGTAAAGTTGGCATAGAGGCTTTTTATGATTGACACTATGCAGCTTGGAATTCCATAAGCCCTCAGTATTTTCCATAAACTGTCCCTATGTATGCTGTCAAAAGCCTTTTCAAAATCAACGAAATTAATGTACAGCTGTCTTTGCCATTCTGAGCACTGCTCTATAATGTTCCTGAGAGTGAATATTATGATTTACACATCTTCTGTTCTTTCTAAATCCTGCTTGTTCTTTCCTCAGTTTGTGGTTTTCTGCTTTTTTAATTCTCTGTATAATTATCCTGCCTAGTATTTTGCTGGGAACTGAGAGAAGAGTGATTCCTCTCCAATTATTGCAGTCTGCAAGATCTCCCTTCTTGGGCAATTTGACAATTATTCCTTTGTTCCACTCTGATGGTGTTGTCCCTGTTTTCCAGACTTGTGCAAATAGTGGTTCTAATAGTTCTGCTGCTAGCTCAGGTTCTGTCTTAAATAGCTCTGCATTTAAGTTATCATGGCCAGGAGCTTTTCCATTCTTTAACCCTTTGATTGCTGTGATGATTTCTTCTTTTCATGGAATGTCTGTATTTACATCTAGATCGTTTTCAGCCTCAGGAACATTCAATTGTGTCTCTGGTGGTTCCTTGTTCAGAGTTTCTCTGAAGTGCTCTGCCCATCTTGTTTTCTGTCCCTCTGCTGTCGTGATGAGATTTCCTTGCTTATCTCTTACTAATGTAATGTTGTTTGCACCTCGTTTTCCGCTGATGAATTTAGTTATTTTGTATACTGTGCTTTGTTCATTTCTCAGTGCTGCCTCTTCTGCCTGCCTAGCAAGATTTTCTAGGAAATTCCTTTTGTTGGCTCGGGTTTGGCGTTTAACTTCCTTGTCCAGCTGACTGTACTGTTTGCTATATAGTTGCTTTAACCTGGGGGACTTCGCTTGTGTTTTCTTTCTTTTCATATCCTTTCTCAGTGTTATGGTGTTTAATGTTTCTGGTGTTATCCAGTCTTGCTTCTTCCTTTCCTGGAATCCCAAGCATGATTTGCTGCTTTCCTTACATATTGTTGAAATGGTGTTGAATTTCTGGTCTATATCATCAGTCAATGTCTTTTCCTGACTTTTGGCAAATTGATATTGTTTCTTTATGTCAGCCGCAAAAGCTTTTCTGGTAAGGGGGTTGCTTACTTCTACTAAATGGTTATCACTTCCCACATCTGCACCTCTTCTTACCTTCACATCTTGTAATGCATGTCTCCATCTACCGTTAATCATGATGTGGTCTATCTGGACAGTAAACAGGAAGAAAGCTGTGGAACGCATTGCATTAAGTGGTGAAGTTTAAGCAATAATTATGCACTTAATCACATACTAAAGTTCAAAAACCATTAATCACTAAAACCATTGTGCAGATTTATAGCATGAATGGTTAGAAAGCTGTTAATGGTGTGTTTGTATGTTGGTAACAACACCTTACGTCATCCACATAGAGGGGCAGACTGACAAAAAGAACTGGAAACCCAGTCAAAATTCAAATAAATTGTTGACCAGATACACGATGAGTAGAGGAAACTGGAAAAACTGGTTTGAAAATTTATAAGTTAAGTGACAGGTTAGTGACCTGGTAGTGTTTGACCCTGAGACTTGAAATTTGTTTTTCCTGTTAGTGTAATCTCTCCCTGGGGAATTCTTTCCTTTTGGTGCAGTATTCCCTGGGCAACTATTTTGTTTGTTTGTTCTTCCTTTTTTCTTTACATTTTACATTAAATTGTGTGCAGCAGAGATGGGTCAAATATTTATATTTTCATTACATGTAACAGGTAGAAACTAATAAAGAAGAAAGAATTATACAAACTAGACACTCTCATTACAAACTTGTCTGTTCATTAGTGAATGATCCACTTGCAGTGAACACTTGTACTGCACTCAGATGTGCAAATAGCCTCCTGGGCGGTATGTACACAGTTGTGCAAATAAGTTCTGGGGGCTGTATGCACATGATAGGTCATGACCTGGTTTGAAGCTATAAAAGTCGGACATGTAATTTCACTCTGTGGGGAAATATTTACTTTCCTCAACATTGTTTCATTAAATTTCATTCAAAATGAGAATCCTATTGAACAGCTTTGAGTCAACAAATTATCTAATGACTGTACAGCAAAGAGAGTATGTACATCAGTGTAGCTTACTCTATAATCCGATAAAACTTTTATGTTGTTATTTTACCTTGACAGTGTCAAAAGAGCAGTGGTTAAAATGTGGGGCTCATGGTCAGAGTGATGTGGGTTCAAATCTTAGGCATGGAATTTTTTTTCTTCCTTCCCTCTCCCTTTCTCTTTTTCAGTGTATTTTCAATTTTCCATGGAAAAAAAAGAACTTGCATTAATACATATAAATTACCAATTCCTGACACAATGATTTGCTCATGTCTGTGAATACATATTTTAGGGTAGAATATTTTTCTTGATAACCTGTGACTGTAGGTCACTTAGCATGCTTGATTGACCAGGTCACCTTGTGTGCTAAATGCTGTTGAGGTCCCTTGTACTTAGTATTAGGTCAAGATTCAGTATACAGTATGCCCAAATTGTACTGTAGCAATTTCCATGACTATACATCCACTCTGCGCTATTAGAATATATCATTCTTAGTACAGTAAAACTCTGATTATCCATACCCCTATTATCTGAATTGTCATCTAACCAAATCACAAAAACCAAGGACAGCAAGGATGGTATGTGATGTAAACACACATTCAGTCACTGAGTCGGCCCACATTATCAATATTCCAGTCCATTCCATCTGTCAGTTAATTTCAATGCTGTGTTTAGTTTGATTTTCAAACCCATTCTAATTTACTAGGATGCTACCAAATTTACGATATCTTTTAAAAAAAAAAAATAGCATGTTGTTTTAACAGTGGCTGTCAAAGTGGCAATATCAGCAATTAATTTGTTAAAAGAAAGAGAATAATGGAAGAAAATTGCCGAAAAAAATATGTCAGGGTGGCCAAAAATTCGGACGTTAAAAAGAGTGAGTGAATTCTTCAATTTGTTTTTGTAGTAGAAAGTAATTATGATAGCTCTAGATCAAGAACAATGACGAAGACTGACAAGGATAAAACATTGATAGCAACATTCAAGTGGTTTATACATAAAAGATCAGCTGGACAGATAATTTCAAGACTCAGTTTATGGGAGACAGCACTGATGTTTAATAAATTCTAATTAATAAAATGTTGTTTCGTAGATAAGAATTTTTATTTTTCCATAGTCCAGTTATCTGAAATTTTTATTATCTTAATAATACCTTTCACGATTAATTTGGATAATTTGAGTTTTGTGTAAAATAAAAATAACCCCCCACATTCATTAGTAGAAATGTACAGGCTTGTAGCCTCAAACCAGGTTATGACCAGGCGCGAACATTCTATTCATGTACACACATGCAAATAGTTTTCTAGGGGGACTATTTGCACATGTGTTTGGATAGCCATTTGTCAAGCTGTTACCTATTTTGTGGACACACCGTCACCCGTCGCCTATTTTGCAGGTAGTCATCCCTACTATCATCTTCATGATCAGGACATATAAACTTTTATTAAGAACATTTCTCACAGTCATTGGAAAGAACACCTGTTACTTACACATTCTCACTTGGTTTACAGGACGCAAGCCATGTTTACACACAATGCTTATTTTGATAGCCATGATCTCTGAACTTTGAAGATCACTACCTTACTACACAGAAGAAACTGTGCAAAAAATATACTGCATTGCAGCTCTTGCCAATTTATCATACCAGGCAAAATGCATGAGTAATTACAAAATCGGTTGATGGATTTAGTACGTCATACCATGGGAAAAAAAATTGGTTGGGAAATATGCGTCATTTCCAGGAGGAAGAGTGATTAGCAATGACAAGAAATATATGTCATGCCCAAACAGGGTTAAAATAAGAGAAAGTGAGATCTGTAGCATGCAGCTTCCAGAAGGATGTTGATTGGAATGAATGTAATAGATAATTACAGATTAATTTATGCATCTTTTTTATAACTTACATCATGTTGATTCCATTTTGTTTATAGAATTGGATCAACGGCACAGGAGCCAACACCTAATGGAAAGTCTGGTGGGATTTTACTACTCAAGGTGAGGAAGTCTGGCAGATGCAGAAAGCTGAGAGTTTATATTCAAAGATACCTTTTGTGTTTCCCAGGATGTCTAGGGAGGCTAAGAAAAAGACAAGAATAACCGTTTCCTTCAGGTGTATTAAAAAATAGGTATAGAGTAATCCAGACCTCCAGGACGACCACAGAATTCGCTGGGACAATGTCAGACGTCTCTGGTGGACTGAGTTCTTGGACTGGAAACCAGGCCAAAAGGAAGACAGCTGATAAGATAGCATGGCTCTCTCTGGCTAACTTCTACACCCCAAGGTAGAAGATAAATGACTAAGTAAGTAATATAGCAAGAGATGACAAGTGTGGGAGCCGCGCTGGTGTAATGGCTACTACGTTGTACTGGCAACCAGGTTTTTAAGGTTCAAGCCGGGCATCAGCGTTTGAAGGAATGTTTACGACCGGGAATTTGATGCTGAATAACCTGTACGGCTCCTGCACATAAACCCCCTTGTGGATGGGAGGGATGGAGCAAAGCTCCTGACTGGGTTGGAAGGAAAGTCACTGACCCCCCCAGCCTCGCAATGACATGTTCATTTGGGCCAAAAGGGCTGGAAAAGCTCGAGTGCCGCTGGTTAGAAAAAAAAAAGATGACTAGTGTGAGATAAAGCATGAGGCTTGGCAACTTCATCATATAAAGTATCATTTGGTGTGAAAGTGTCACTGCTAGAATACAGAGAGTGTTTTGAACACAGGCTTCCTACAAGGAGCCAACTAAAACACATTTAAAGTGTTTTTGCCAGAAGCACAATTTTTTTTTTTCCCAAATTGGCATGTGCTTTGATTATTTCTTTCCAACTCTTTATTTATTTGTTAGTCCAACAATACTCTGTGTATAAATGTATTTTATTCTGAACCAGTATTTCATTTTTTCATTTTCTTGCCATGTTTTTGATCATTTTCCCCCTGTTTTTTTAATCATTCGTATCATGTTCCTATTCATTTCTTTTTCACATTCTTTTGTCGTTTTTTTTCCATGTTCTTTGTCAGTCTTGTTATATTCTTGATCATTTCCTTCCCATTTCTTTATTCTTTGAAAAGATTATTCCTACACACTTGGATATTTCTAACGCTGACAGTTCCAAGTATTACCAGTGATGATGAAGCCTCCAGGCGTCACTTCAGGCTCTGGCTCCAGAGCCACTCACTTCCCACCTCGTCACATGGCACAAGCAGATTACCAATACAGATGATAAACCTTTGACCCATCCTTACTGTTACCAGTCACTAATGAGCTAAGTCAGATCAAAGACACATCTTCAGAAAGTCAATGACATCTTGTTAAGGCTTATTGAGGAGTTTGAGGGAATATAAGTGAGAGTACTCAGATTGCATACATTATTGGTATCTTCGTTGGTTGTCTGAGAAACTTTAAAGACTAAAAACTCATTCAACATAAGTCTACGACATCCTTTTGAAGTTTGAAAGAAGTGAAATAATAGGAAATTCTTCAGAGATTAGCAACAGCAGGTAGTCTAATCATCAGAAACACTCTAGAAAGTGATTAAAAGGAAACTCCTCAGTGCATAGCAACAGGAGGCATCTGATCATCAGAAGTATTCTTAGAAGTGAAATAATAGGATACTCTCAGAGCATAGCAACAGGAAGCAATCTGATCATCAGAAGATTTTCTAGGACAGGGACTGTCATATCTGCACTTATCTTTTTTGATGAATCTAGAAGGCAGGGCCTTTATGGGGCTTTGTGACGCTATAAATGAAGACTGTAAATTAACTCAACAGATCCACAGTTTTTGGAACATAAGTGAAAGACTGTAAATTAACTCAACGGATCACAGTTTGGAACATAAGTGAAGACTGTAAATTAACTCAACGCGTCACAGTTTGGACATCTAATTACAGGTAGTCATTGCCCTTCAGCTTCCTAAGGAGCAAAGGGCCATCAGCCAACTCATGCCAAGTCCTTATGTTCCATGCCATCTTTTCCAGGTCTGACCTTATGTTCCATGCCATCTATTCCAGGTCTGTCCTTATGTTCCATGCCATCTATTCCAGGTCTGACCTTATGTTCCATGCCATCTATTCCAGGTCTGACCTTATGTTCCATGCCATCTATTCCAGGTCTATCCATGTCTTCCTCTTCCCTTTCATTTGTGTCTCCAGTTCTCTTCTCTATATATTCATTAGTCTCCCTCTACCTCTCTTGCTCTAAGGATTCCAGAACAAGAACTGCTGTGTCATGCTGGTCAGCAGGTTTACTCAGTGTGTGTCCTGTCCATCACCAGCTTCTTACTTACAGATGGATTTAGGCAAATTCAGAATGGGAAGTATCAGTTCAAAAAGGCTTAAGAAAAAAAAAACAGCAGGTACACATGAGTTGGGAGTATAAGAAAACCCGATAGAGAGGAGAGAAATGGAAACTTGACTGTCATCATGAGAAAGAGGACTATTGTGTTGAATATCATCATTATTATGCTGCCTGTGTAATGAAGCTGTTTTCTTCCATTCCAGTTTGGCTTAAATGACTTTAATTTTTGCTTACATTGTTGTATTAAATTATACATTTTTCATCTGTTTACAGGTTTACAAATAAAATGAGCAATTTGGTTTATTATTAAGGGGTGGAGCTGCTCTGCACTTTAAGTTAAAAAAAAAAAAGGGTTTGGTGAAGCTGCATAGAGGGCATCGTGTTGGTTGTGGAGCAACCCACAATGGGCTATGGAATTTAGGACAGTAATTTTATGTACATCATAATGGTTACTTTAACAATTCCCTCCAGCTGGCAGCATGGATAAAAAACTAGGAATGAAGTTAGAAGTTGAATCCAAGGTTGAGTGGGTTCAATTCACAGCGCACATGGGAAAGACAAAAGAGGAGGTTGGGATACTTGAGATCACGTGAGAGTCATGAGAGTGTAAAGAACGATAAAGGGCCGAAACCTTGTCTGATGGGGTGGACCCTTCTGATCAGATTGCCTCCTGTTGTATCGCTCTGTACAGAGTTTCCTATCAAAAATTAAAAATAAAAAACTAAGATTAGCCTATTTTTCTGAGATACTTTTAGAATCATCTAATCTACTTACATAAGCGTTGTCATAAAAACATCCTCCAGTCAGTGTGTGAGTTTTTTTATTTGGAAATTTTATTATCTTAACACATTTAACTACCGCAAAGCCGCTGGTCAGCGGCTCACAAAATAATCACATTTGGACCGCAAGAGCCGCTCAAAGCGCCAATCTTAATTTTAGTAAAGTAATAACATGAATGAAAAAATGTACTGAAACACTCTCTGATCTGGTTCGAGATTTTAAGTTGCCACCGGATAAACAAATTCCCAAAGCATGGTTGTTGTAGAACACTGGAAAATTGATATATATGTTCATATTTTTCAGCCTTTTGGGTTCAGTTACCAAATCGTGTAAAACTGTTTACCGTGGCAATCTAGTGATAGACTAAAAAAATGCGTTTTTTTGTGGTGTTTGTACATCTCGTCTAACAGCTGAATAGAATAGAAAATGTGTTCAAACAAATTGACTGAATAGGTCTAGCGGACAAGGACCAAGAGTGAAA
>JAMPIV010017109.1:0-104458 GCA_024509875.1 Oreohelix idahoensis
TTTAAATACCCAGTCTGTAAAACTTCAGGACCAGGATCTTATAAATACAAGACTGGACACCTATAAATTGGATCATCAGTCATAAGAGAAATAATATCCCAAACCAAGTGTATCGCAAAGCACCCGTCGAAGAGGAATTACTAGTTTCCCAGGCCAAGTGTATCACAGAACACCGTCATAAGAGGAATTTCTCAGACGAAATTGATTCGAGAGCATATGCACCGAAATTGCTCGCGTCTATCTGAAAACCTGTGCAAGGAAGGTTGTGTATTCCCAAAAATGTGGGGTGAGTTGTGAACATTTCTATTACAAACGTTAATTTAACATGTTTTCTTGCTAGTGTATATATATATGAGGCTGGCAACCTCAACATATAAAAATAGTATATTCATGAACCACTACAGCAAGAGCTGGTGATTGTTTCTGACTAGTCGTGCGGGAAACCCGACAGCAGAGTGATCCCAGACTCCGACTGGAGCAGTGATGAGTGATGACTACATCATATGTGCTTCCAGTGTAACATATTATCTTGTGAGATTTATGTACCTTTCTTAATTGTAATTCAGGCAAATCACTATTCACGCACTCCAGACGCAATTTCCTAGTTAACACCCAGAAGGATATGGGTGAATTTTCATCATATTTTCTGAGTTACACAATTTAATTCTTCTGAGAGGTTAACATTGGTGGGTAGAGCGCATGACAGTGGGCCTGTTAGTTTGCGGCGAACAAATGCACTTAACAGGCATTTGTTTCTTTCTATTTGTCTAAAGTTCGTGGTTACAAGCCTGTGACGGTATTGCCTCCCCTGCTTTGCTGTAGTGGTCCAACAGTGGCCAAAAACTCAAGAGCATCTATTATAGGCTTCAATGGAGTCTATCTTTACACAAGATTACTCTTGGCAGAAATGTAGATAGAAGGGTAGTAAAGCTTCTATCACATGGAAGTCTTCATAAGATATTCAGATAAGCGAAAACAATGCTGGCTGTCGCTAAGCACGTTAATTCTATAATCTGCCGACACTATTATGAAGAATTTAGCAATGGTTTATTCTAACTCGTTAAGGCCCCCCCCCTTTCCCCCCACCCCCCTCCCCCCCCCCCCCCCCCCCCCCCCCCCCCCCCCCCGCTGAGTTAATCAGTGGAATTTATTATTATACTGTATATACAAAGCTCTGTTTAGAGTGTGTGTTTAGTAACTTTGACTGAGACAAACATGTAGTACATTTAAAAGGATTAAATCGAAGTTAAATTTGTAACATTACAAATAACAAAATTTAATAATCACTTTAAGTTTTAACAGTTGGAAAATAAATTGAAAAGTTATGAGAAAGGTTTTATCACTTGACTGGGATTTAACTGAATAAAGGAGGTAACTTTTGGCAGCGGATATTTTCACTTAGCAGCCAATGGTAGTTTCTTCTCCCGCTGGGTCAGTTCCTTTCACTCTGCTCTCGCTCGTCTCTGATCAAAGTTTAGGCGCCGCACGTTCCCAGAATGTTCAAGGAGTAACGCCTAAGTTGGTTCCTCGTCTGTCTCTAAGACCCTCTTATGATGGCGTCTCGCAACACGTCAGTCCACTTCTACCTTCACTTGGTTCCATAGGTAGTACTTTCTGCTGGTACCACCAATAACTGGTAATAAAAATAGAAACGAAACGCTCTTCTGAGTATGGCGTTTTTCCGACACATAGTTATGTGCCCCCCCCCCCCCCCCCCCTTCTTCTATTCTACCATCCCATGTCAGAATTTACCCTCGATGAGAATTAGATTTAATCCCTCGGGATAAAACTTCCTTTACATTTAAACTGAATAGCTTTAGCTTTACATTACATTTAAAGGAAAAGGTTAAACGTACAGATATAATATGTTTTACATTTACATCTCCACTGTTTGAAAAGTGTTCACAATATAAATTCATTTATGTTTCATTTATATTTACAGTTATGGAAAAGTTTGAAACTTCTATTAATTTAAAATGAATATTTTCAAATAGACATTTACACTTGTTTAAAGCTTGAAAACTTACGTTAATTTTAAAGTGAATATGTTTATAGGGACATTTACACTGCTTTGAAAATGTAAGTATTATACTTAGAATGTACATCATTTCTTTTCATCTTTCCCTCCCTGCTCCATAGGGAACCTGGAACTACTTTACGCTTTTAGTTCTCTTACGAAACTATCAATAAAGCAATCACCAGCCCTTGCAGTGGTGGTTCATGAATCATTATTCTAGATACTGAGGTTGCCAGCAACAAATGACTTTGACATCCAATAGCGAGTTTTACACATTAAACTTCACATGGTGTGGTAAAGTGGGATGATATAAATATCTATAGGGGACTTAGTGTACTGACTGAGATCAGCTGTGAAGGTATCTGTATCTAATAAGTGTGGTGTATTACAGATGACCTTACTTTGCTACCACATTTATACCTCAGTCAGAATTATTCTGGAATATTGTGATGACTACGTTGAATGTCTAGGGTTATGAAAGTGATGAAGTGTATGTTCACAACAACCAACAGACAGATAAACAATTTAGTTTAATCCACAACTCTTTACAACACTGTGACACTCACACACATAGAACACTCTATAAGACTATCTTAATAAGTCAAGTTTTACCTTTAAAAATATGTATTAATTCCTTTCAATAATAGATATCCTGATTCAACTACAAAGTGAACCAGGAATCACAATCAAATGTAATCACAAGTTGTATGTACATAATTTATAGATATGATCTTTGTATTGACATATATTATTTATTATTATCATATGTGTGTAAGTTGTGATGTAGTACTATGAGGTAATACTGGCTTTTTCAATCTAGGTGGTTGTTTGTCATCATGACTTCAAGTGTTTGCTTCTGGTGGAAATAGTATTGGGAAAAGTTCACAGTTCCTGTCATTTGAAACAATTAATTGTCCCTCTTTATTTAATATACTGTCAATTTTTGAGGGGGGTACATAAGATTGAGCTGCTCTGGCCACAGAATCTTATCTTCTGTGAGGGCGGCAGGAAACAGTCTCTTCTGCTCGCTTGCTTCACCGTATACTTGAGAACCAACACTGGTCGCTATCTTGACCCAGGAATATGCTATCAGCCTCTGGATTCAGCAAAACTAAGACCAGGTGCTGCTTCAATAAGTTAGGACCACGGTCCCTGAAACAAGAAGGTTGTACCTCCTACTTCAGAACTAATTTATAATCTATTTCCACACTGAGCACAATACATAACAAACACTGAGTTCAGCGCGGTAGGCCAACTGTTAGCTTCTCATGTAATAATATTCACCAGTATTCCTCTCCCTAATGGTTACCACGCCTCTGCAATTTCAGCTGTAATTCCTTCCAAACAATAAGATAGGTGTCACATTACTATTTGGCAATTCCATGCAGTTATACTTTCTCCGACAAGTTTTGTTCAGGTTGGAGCAATATCTAAGCTTTGCCTCATGTTTGCTACTGAACCATACACATATACAGACATAAATTATCAATTCACATTCAATTTTCATCAAAAAGATATCAAATATGTCAATCTTACCACAATTCATGGAAATAATAAACAAATACGTTGACTGGCGATGAATTATGGCACAATTCCGATCTGCCTATGTCCCAGGCTTTTATTTAGAAAAATATGAGCTGGATCTCAACGCACTGCTTCTTAGTAAGTTTATTTTAAAATGTGGCACTGAACAGACGCTCCTAATTGACTATATCAAATGGTCTAGCCAATAGGACCATGTTTACAAAAGCGTTTGAAAAAATTTACCCTTCCTACGTTTTCCCTAACAACCAAAAATAGTATTTGCAGTCCGACTAATCGTGTTTCTCCTTACATATACTTCTAGCCAATCAAATAGGATTTAACTTGTTGGCCTATTTCCCGTAAAATGGTGGTTTCAAAACATGCCACTGAGCAATTATGATTTGGTGCTGTCAGACAACCTCACTATTTTCTTTTGGCTATAATTTGTTAATTCCTAGACTATTTGCGTAACTCTTAACATATTCTTTGTCAGCAAGTCCTAAGGAACCCAAATATATAAATTTTATGGAGCTAAGTGGCTGCGTTCAAAATATGCATTTTCTTCTACCTCCCGTTCACTTCGATACGATGTGGTGTCTTCTGTACTGTCAGGCTTTCAGACATAAAACAGTATAATGTCATGTTTACTAATAAACATTAAACAGGTTTTTAAAACCTAACCCTCGTATTGGTAGTGTTTTTTTGTCACTGTCTATTTGAAAAAAAGTTAGTGCTTCATGCCTTTCGCTTGGGGGTGGCATTATTTTATATCGCGCGACTGCGTGTTAGTGTTGCATGCGTTCCTCAGTACATCGCTCTCTCTCTCTATCCTAAGTCCATCTGTCTTTTCATTACGCAGTGTATAAAATGAAATTAATGGAATATTAATCTAGGTCATTACGCAGTGTGTATATCTCAAGGTTTTCTAAGAAATACAGTACACGTTTTATTGTTTTGTTGAAACGCGTGTTAGTTGATGCAGTAGGCTTTACTAGTAAACGTGAAAGCGTTACAATTATGCAGACGGAGCATAAAAAAGGGGTTTTTATTGTTCAGCCATTACGGAGGTATACACGCTGGCGCATGCCATTGAGAAAGCACTGGTCTTCCACCATTCTTCTTTCCTTTTATTGAATTAATTCGTTAGGCGTTACATTTAATTTCTAATTTATATATGTGGATTTAGAATGTCTCACGACACATGGTAATATATACATATATATGTTAGTTCACATGTTAGTAATAAATTATGAAATGTAAATCACAACTAACGCCAATCCTGGCTACAGACTTGTTTGCTCAGATGAAATAAAAGAGACGAATTGTTATCTTACACTGGTCTGGGATGTCTTTAATTTTACCATAGATTGCCCCTTCTGACTCCGTGTTTTTTCAGTTTCCTAGCCTCGGTGTTCCTTATTAAAATTTGAAAGAGATTTCCTTGCTTTGTAAGTCTTATCTGGTTCTCCAATAAAAGGTCCGGTTAACAAATAGGAATTATGAATCTAGTCTTCACTCTGGCGAGGTCTGAGGTCTTGGCGAGCTTGAAATTCACAGAGAAATAAAACTGCGAAAATGGTCAGCCTGTATTCCCCTCAATGTTGTTATGGATCTAATCAGAAAGATCCAATCATTTCAAACATGTCGGGTGTGTCACTTTCAAAATATTTCATACATGGAAAAATTTTGCAAAAGGTCACGTCTCCCATATATGGTAATATGATGTCTTGCATACACTCTCACAAACACATTTGTAGACTCATATTGTCTAAAATTTAATAAATCCATGATTACTTTTAACGAAGTGACCGGAAACGATTATATCACACTTGTCTGGCCACAGGTGTCACACAGATAGTAATCTCGTTATCTGTCGTATGAGTACGCAAACTCCGTGTCTTATCGCTGCTTATTTTCCTGATGTTTAAAATCCTTATAATTTATATATAAAAAAACCAAAAGTTTTTGTTCTTCATTTTTCGTGACATCTTGGCAATATTCAATATTATGTGTCTCGATGGCTCTATATATATATATATATATATATATATATATATATATATATATATATATATATATATATATATATATATATATATATATATATATATATATATATATATATATATATATATATATATATATATATGTATATATATATATATATATATATATATATATATATATATATATATATATATATATATATATATATATATATATATATATATATATATATATATATATTGTTGCGGTCAGTTTGATGAGTCTATAGTATGTTAAAATGTACCTGTTTAATTTTGGAGACTTTAATTTAATAGATTCTTGATCAAAGGGGAGGTACTTATGTTTTACTGGGATTGTAGTTAACAGTGGTGGTTGTCCCACTTGTCTGTTAACCCAGCGTCTAATTTTAGACTCGATGTCAGCTTTTCCTGACATGTTCGCCCATCTGAGCTAAGCTCAAGGGTCTAGGGTCTCTCGACACATGCGCGAAGATTCTGGCGCGATTTAAGACAAACTGTGTTAGAGGAGTCGAGCTGAAGTTTTGAAAAGGGTCAAGACGGTTTTGGGGAAGTCCTCTGTGTGTGTTCGACCAAGATGGTTAAAGATTGTTCCCCAATGTTATATTCTGATGCGCCTAGGAGGCGAGTGAGTTTTGTGATGTTTATTCTGAAGGGACATTAAGGTAATTTACCCTTAAACAGTTTCCTTCTTTTTTGCCAGAATTATATATAACTTTTTGTAGCCAGCTAGTGACTTTTCCCTGGGCGGGAAAGAGTCCATCTAAGAATACCAGTAATGGAGCTCACGAAGTATTCTAATATTATATGCGTTCGACACGGTCAGTAGAGAGGGTCTATGGAAGATCATGGCAAAATACGGCTGCCCAAAGAAATTTATCACAATAGTGCAGCAACTGCATGATGGAATGCAGGCTAGAGTTCAGGAAAACGGTGAGCTATCAGAGCCTTTCCCCGTCTCAAATGGAGTTAAACAAGGGTGCGTACTTGCACCGACTCTGTTCAGTATCATGTTTTCTGCTATGCTGACTGATGCTTTTAGAGACGGGGACACAGGAATCGACATTAGTTATCGTATTGATGGAAAATTGTTTAACCTTAGGCTGTATTATGTCACCACTACTTTTTGGAATAGCTATTGATTGGGTTATGAGAAACTATACCCACAATGAACAATTGGGTATAAAATGGACAAATGGAAAATTCCTGGGGGACCTGGATTTCGCAGATGATGTAGCATTCTTAAGTTCAACACCAAGACAATCCCAAGAAGCAATAAATAATTTGTGTCATCTCTCGGTTAAAATAGGTCTCCAAATAAATGCCTCTAAAACTAAAGCTATGAACTTTTCTAACGAGACCTTTGATATCATCTTGAACGGGGAAAAACTACAGAAAGTTGAAAGTTTCAATTATTTAGGCAGTAAAATGACTCAGGATGGTGACACAACAAGAGAAATCCATACTAGAATTGCTTTGGCAGCTAGCGCCTTCAATAGATTATCTAACATTTGGAAATTACGATCATTGAATATACATACCAAGCTTCGTCTGTTTAATTCAAATGTTATCTCAGTGTTAACATACGGCTGTGAGAGTTGGAAAATAACAAAATCATTGGAGAACAAGCTGAATACATTCGAGAACAAATGTCTTAGAAAACTCATGAACATCAGTTGGAAAGAATTCAAGACTAATCGACAAATAAGAGAAGACTCTAGGCAGAAATATGTCTCTGACTATATAAGGAAAAGACGATGGTCATATATCGGTCATGTCCTACGAATGCAAAACAACAGAATACCACTACAGGCGCTCACTTGGGTTCCTGAGGGTAAGAGGAAAAAAGGAAGACCAAAAGAAACACTCAGAAGAACAATAATAAGAGAAGGAAGAACGTTGGGCCTAAATAATGTGCAAGAGCTAAGAGGAGTGGCGTCGCAACGAACAAACTGGAGAGCACTGGTTTCTGCCTTATGCGCCGTGTTTGGTGCTTAAAGAATTTATTATTATTATTAGGAGGCTTCAAGCAAAAACCAAGGTCAAATCACACACCATCAGAGATCTTCTGTTTGCTGATGATTGTGCCCTCAATTCCTTCTCAGAGGCTGATCTGCAGCATAGTGTGGATAGATTCTCCGAAGCCTGCGCCAACTTTGGGCTTACCATCAACACGAAGAAAACAGAAATCATGTACCAACCAGCTCCTGGCACAGTTTATACTGAGCCAGTCATCAAGGTTAATGGTGAGAAACTGAATGTTGTGAACAGATTCACATACCTTGGTAGCACACTATCCCAGAACATTGTCATTGATGATGAGGTGAACACCAGGATCTCCAAAGCCAGCAGCACATTTGGCAGACTATACACCAACGTTTGGCATCGAAGTGGCATTAGTCTACAGACAAAGCTGAAGGTATACAGAGCTGCGGTGCTTCCAGTGCTGCTATATGCATGTGAAACATGGACTGTATACAGGCGCCACGTAAAGAAGCTAAACCACTTCCATACAGTCTGTCTCAGGAAGATAATGAACATCAAATGGCAAGACAAGATCCCGGATACCGCCGTTCTTGACAGAGCTGGTATCCCTAGTATTGATACTATTCTGATGCAGTCACAAATTCGCTGGGCAGGTCATGTAGTCCGCATGCCAGACCATCGACTGCCAAAGATACTCTTTTATGGTGAGATGCAGAAGGGTAAACGCTCCCATGGTGGCCAAAAGAAGCGCTTCAAAGACACGTTAAAGACGTCATTGAAAACCTTTGACATAAACCCAGACACATGGGAAGCTGCTGCGCAAGACCGAACTGCTTGGCGCACATCTCTTCGTAAAGGTGCAGCAGCATGCGAATCATCCAGAAGAGCAGCAGCAGAACAGCGGAGACAAGCTAGAAAGGACCGTGAAATAAAACCTTCACATGAAGCAAACATTCCCTGCCCACACTGTCCAAGATCTTTCCAGGCCCGCATCGGGCTCTTCAGTCACCTTCGTACCCATAGACTAACCTAACATATTCTTAAATAATTGGATGAACAGAGTGGTCTTCATCACCCGTGATGGACGAACAACCAAACCAATATTATATGCACTGGGCTGGTGTGTCGTGGAACGACTTCTCACCGATTCTTTTCTTCTGTCTATTATTTTATATCTCTACTAAAATCTCTATCGTGAGATTGAAAAACTTTATTCCCTTCAGTTGACTTTTTCATTCTTATAATGAAAGAGTCTCTCTCTCTCTTTAACAGTATTTTACTAGCTCAGGATTCTCACTGTCCAAAGTAATAAATTATTCCCCCACCAGCGAAAGTCGAAGGTGGAACACGGTACAACGATTCGAACAGGAAGTCGACCGTCTTTGTTGTTCACGAACTGGACGCATGTAAAACAGCCGGAAACGATGGACGCTAGTGCGAGTTGAAATGAAGGTAACTTTATACCCCTGGGACCAGAACAGAATTTGCACACAACCCACCCCTGCCCGGAACAGATCCTGGAATATTGGAGGGAATTTTCTGCATTCTTCTTGTAACCATCATTCGGAGCAGACAGACTCTGGGCCCAAGTGGGCATTTCATGTTGCGAAATAGTTGTAGTGAATTCGTTGAGCGAAGTAAGTAGATCTAATACTGCTGATTTTATAACATGAATAATCATATGTTTATCAACAGCTTGCATTGCAGTAACTTTTTGTTAAAGTTTGAAATGCATTTCCATTTTAAGTGTCAATAATTGTTATTTGCATCTTTACAGATCCCTCAAACTAATGTATGAGTTGGCTGAGGTCCTAGACCTAATTAACCACTGATCTTTATTTCACAGCCTGGCAGAAATAAGACAGGGTTAAAATAATTGATGTATATTATTGTTGTTACTTTGAGATTTGCATATTGACCCAAGCAAAATAGAAGTGTATTAGTGGTTCTTCTATTTTCTATTTCTTATAAGACTTCTGTGTTCTCTGCCAAGACTACAAACTTGATAACAGTGTCTCAATCACTTCTTCTCACTTTGTCACATAAGGGACATTAATGTGTTTTTCATTATGGAAGGTTCTTTACATGTATTTAATGCAATCCTATGCATATACCATGTTGTATGATTGAAGAACTATTTTATGTATGATTGAAGAACTATTTTATTATCAGTATATGAATGTTATTTGCTACAGGAACCAGGACTTTAAGAATGCTTGCAATTATTTAGCTATTTAATGAATTTACCACTTGACTGACAAAATGTAAGTCAGTAGTTCTCAAGCCTTGAGACCATGACTACCCTCAAAATGATTTACTGCTTGAGTAAGCAAGAATGTAAATCATTGGTTCTCAGACCTTGGCCGCAATGACCCCCCACCAAGTTAAAGCAGCATAGGAAACTATTACCCAGTGGTTCTCAAACCATTGTTGACAGTGACCCCAGAATTAAATACTGCTCTTTGGGCACTAGGTGAACCAGTGGTTCTCAACCATTTGATGACCCCAGCCCCTACCTCACAGTTTGTGAAACTCATTGCCCACATGGGGAAAACCACTGCTGTAAATAAGCAGACAGCCAGATAGAGACTGAGAACTCAAGATACGCTATAATGTCAGGTAAGACGTGGTAGTTCATACATTGTTACGGAATGATAGTTAACCTTGTGTTAATTTAATTTCTGATGGACGCTTACCGGCCATCAGACTTAGGAGATGACTGCTCTTGAAACCACTAATGGGATTTAAATTGTTTCCAGTCCACCCAGGTTGCGGTTACCAAGTATTAACCCAGGTTGCGGTTACACAGTACTAACCCAGGTTGCGGTTACCAGATACCTAAACCAGGTCCAGGGTACAAGTCCATGGTACCAAAGATTACCCTTACCCACCATACCCTATCAAATAGGTTATCATACCCAACCATATCCTATCAACCAGTAACCCATTCCATACCACACATCCCATAAACAGAAGAGGTATTCAGCAGAGGTGACTTACCCCATCCTTATCTGTGATGTGCACTGAGTCCAGGGAAGCAAACTCTGACACCCTCTGAACCCATAGAACTGTTTATGAGACCACAGTGCTGGAGCATACAACACCAAGAGAGTCCGAACACCAATCATCTCCGCAGCTACTACAGTCCTTGAGGAGATGAGTATAAATCCCTACCAGCAACACTACCATAGAAAAGATCTCTGGTCCAAGTGATGACCACACTAGTTGATTTTTTTTTAATAAACAGTAGAGCTAAAGTATTTTTCATATTTATATATATATAAAGAAATGAAAGATTCTATACCCTTTTATCCAATTTAACATAACAGAGTCTGTTGTTATTTTTCTTGTTAACTTTATTTGGGTTGTATTTTGTTCTAAATATAAATCTACACCCTGGGGGCTCAGCCATAATTCAATTAACTTCTATTGGGTCGGGATATTTTAATTGTGGCTGGACACCAAATCTCTTTCTCAACCTTATGTGCTTTACACAGTCCTTTTGTAGGATTCCTGAGGAAGAATTTATCGTCCAGAAAATATCCTGTTTAGGTACCAGAATTCTCTTTTAAGTAATTTCTAGTACACTATTTCCCGAGGAGAGGCAGTTTTCTTCAAACTCGGAAGCTATCAATAGACATTATTATTTTTATTCTTCCATTCCATTCAAGCTGTCCTATCTCCTCAAAACACCTCGCGACAACTGGGACGCTCGTGTCCGGGATTAACTCTTATTTCATATTTAGACACTTGTCTGAGATATGAAAACTCTTTATCTTTCCTAGATCACTACTGCTGTAGGTACTTGTCACTTATTGGTGTCCAGGTCTAGGATTAGATTAAAGAGGGGACATATAAATTACCCTAGACTAAAATACATATAAATTTTTTTGCAAGAAACACAGATTTTAAGTTGTGTTATGAGAACTCTTCTTGGTGGTACTGCTGGAAATTAGTTACCTATTGTTAACTAATTTTTAATTTGATGGTTATATAAGGCTGGTTTGATATAATATATGGTTTTGTAATACTTTAGTATAGTTAAGACTATAGAAAGTATTTTTGCCTTAATTATTGTTTGTGAGTTAGAGATCTCATACTCGCTCAACGAACCACTACGGATATAATGGAAGAATCGGTAGAGTTGAATGAGTGGAGAACATTCTGGACAGAGTTAGCCATTGAGTGTGAACTCTCCGGAGAAGAACTGGATACTTTTGTTTCACAAAAGATGGAAAAATGCAGGATGAGAGAAGCGGAAAGGAAGAAATGGAGAGCAAAATACCAGGAAGAGAATGTGGAACATGAGAGACAAAGACAAGAAAAATCCCTCCAGTGTAAGGAAGAACTGGAAACTCAGTTTCAACCTACAAATATGGAATCCAGGGATAAACTTGAATCTAGGAATACTCATCATGCCACTCCTTTGCCAGTTGCATCACCATCTTCAGTGGTAAATATAACTACACCACATGAAGCCAAGTCTATGTCTCAGAATTCAGGCTCAGACAGAGCAGAGGTATGGATATCCAAACGGAGACAGCTAGACCATCCTGAGAACAAGATTAAGCACAAGAGTGCTGATAATCTGAAGAGACCTTCCTCATCCTCAGCAAAAACTCACAACAGGCATATCGAAAACAACCGCAACAAAAACCTGGTAAATAGGATCGCTCAACTAAATAGGATCACTCAACGGAAAAGGATTACGCAACCCTATGGGAAGGGAAGGGATGTTCTTGCACATCACCTGTCGGCCACCCTACATCAGTTAGACTGTAGGCGCCGAGACCCAAACCCACAGACTTCTTACAAAGCTAAGGTCCCTACCATGGATGGGAACTTGACGAAGACCCGGAGTGGATACAGGGATTCTCAAAATGTGGAGACTGCCACAGTAAATGGAGAACAAATCACCTGTTTGTATTATCAAGGTCTTGGGTGTGATGCCCTTGTCTCAGCCTCTGTCATCGACCTTGATCAAGTCACCGAAGAGGATGTTGAGGTAACAGCACCCATGATAATCAACAGAAGGATGATTTTGCCTTTAGCTTATGTAGAAGTTAGGTCGAACTTTGTAAACGGCAAAGTAAAGGCCGCAATATTAGATGAACGAATTTACCCGATACCTCAAGGAGGGAAATATATCATCTTAGGAGACTCAGCACGACCCAGAGACGGCGTGACTGAACAGGCTATGGAGACTCCAATGCCTAACTCATCTTCCAACATTTTCACTGAAAAGTTGGAAGAGTGCAAAGGGATTGACCACCCCAGTGCACTTAATTCTGAACAAGTTTTGATAGTCTCACCCACTATCTGCATGCAGAAAGTGAAGCCGGGCCAGAATTTCTTGGTACCTGGTGAGATAAAACATGTTTCAGAAATATCTTCCTTTAACATGGGAGAAGCGGCTGTAGAGGAACAGGACTCTCAAGCACTAAGACTTCACTCAGTTCCGATAACCTCACCCACTCTCTGGGATCAGAAAGTGAAGCGGGTCCAAATTTCTTTGGTACCTGGTGGGATGGAACATGTTTCAGGAATATCTTCCTTTAACACGGGAGAAACGGCTAAAGAGGAAAATGAGCCTCAAGCACTTAGTCTTCAGTCAATTCCGATAACCTCACCCACTCTCTGGGATCAGAAAGTGAAGAAGGTCCAAATTTCCTTGGTACCTGGTGGGCAGGAACAAATGATAGACTTATCTTTCTCTGTCACTGGAGAAACAGCGATAGAGGAACATACACGCTCTCATACCTGGGGAGATAGGTATGTGTCCTTAGACAGGTCAAGCAATATGACTAAAATAAGGTTGTGTATGAGGCTGGCAACCTCATCACGCAAAACTATTTGCTATAGATCCAATTGTAAGCAGAGTGTACGCTTTAGGGCAAGCTCTTTGCCAGGAGGCAAGCTTCAATGGAGGATCCAGAAGGGAGAAAAGAAGAGAGGTATATTTTTGCGAGCAGGCTTGCTCAACCCACCTCAACTACTTCTTGAAGAGGAAACGGATAGCCATGTGTGGATTACAGGCATACCATTCGACAGAGGAAAAAGAGGAAATATTTGGATTGAAAAATGGAGGACACGATACATGAATGTAGTGTCTGACATAAGAGAAGAGTCGGCTCGAACTTAGTTGGCCGTTGGCCGAACTTTCAAAAGGGGGCTTATGTCGTGGAACGACTTCTCACCGATTCTTTTCTTCTGTCTATTATTTTATATCTCTACTAAAATCTCTATCGTGAGATTGAAAAACTTTATTCCCTTCAGTTGAATTTTCATTCTTATAATGAAAGAGTCTCTCTCTCTCTTTAACAGTATTTTACTAGCTCAGGATTCTCACTGTCCAAAGTAATAAATTATTCCCCCACCAGCGAAAGTCGAAGGTGGAACACGGTACAACGATTCGAACAGGAAGTCGACCGTCTTTGTTGTTCACGAACTGGACGCATGTAAAACAGCCGGAAACGATGGACGCTAGTGCGAGTTGAAATGAAGGTAACTTTATACCCCTGGGACCAGAACAGAATTTGCACACAACCCACCCCTGCCCGGAACAGATCCTGGAATATTGGAGGGAATTTTCTGCATTCTTCTTGTAACCATCATTCGGAGCAGACAGACTCTGGGCCCAAGTGGGCATTTCATGTTGCGAAATAGTTGTAGTGAATTCGTTGAGCGAAGTAAGTAGATCTAATACTGCTGATTTTATAACATGAATAATCATATGTTTATCAACAGCTTGCATTGCAGTAACTTTTTGTTAAAGTTTGAAATGCATTTC
The DNA here is from genome assembly GCA_024509875.1 of Oreohelix idahoensis. NCBI lineage: Eukaryota > Metazoa > Mollusca > Gastropoda > Stylommatophora > Oreohelicidae > Oreohelix > Oreohelix idahoensis. The sequence goes on from JAMPIV010017109.1 coordinate 14,342, forward strand.
CATTTTAAGTGTCAATAATTGTTATTTGCATCTTTACAGATCCCTCAAACTAATGTATGAGTTGGCTGAGGTCCTAGACCTAATTAACCACTGATCTTTATTTCACAGCCTGGCAGAAATAAGACAGGGTTAAAATAATTGATGTATATTATTGTTGTTACTTTGAGATTTGCATATTGACCCAAGCAAAATAGAAGTGTATTAGTGGTTCTTCTATTTTCTATTTCTTATAAGACTTCTGTGTTCTCTGCCAAGACTACAAACTTGATAACAGTGTCTCAATCACTTCTTCTCACTTTGTCACATAAGGGACATTAATGTGTTTTTCATTATGGAAGGTTCTTTACATGTATTTAATGCAATCCTATGCATATACCATGTTGTATGATTGAAGAACTATTTTATGTATGATTGAAGAACTATTTTATTATCAGTATATGAATGTTATTTGCTACAGGAACCAGGACTTTAAGAATGCTTGCAATTATTTAGCTATTTAATGAATTTACCACTTGACTGACAAAATGTAAGTCAGTAGTTCTCAAGCCTTGAGACCATGACTACCCTCAAAATGATTTACTGCTTGAGTAAGCAAGAATGTAAATCATTGGTTCTCAGACCTTGGCCGCAATGACCCCCCCACCAAGTTAAAGCAGCATAGGAAACTATTACCCAGTGGTTCTCAAACCATTGTTGACAGTGACCCCAGAATTAAATACTGCTCTATGGGCACTAGGTGAACCAGTGGTTCTCAACCATTTGATGACCCCAGCCCCTACCTCACAGTTTGTGAAACTCATTGCCCACATGGGGAAAACCACTGCTGTAAATAAGCAGACAGCCAGATAGAGACTGAGAACTCAAGATACGCTATAATGTCAGTTAAGACGTGGTAGTTCATACATTGTTACGGAATGATAGTTAACCTTGTGTTAATTTAATTTCTGATGGACGCTTACCGGCCATCAGACTTAGGAGATGACTGCTCTTGAAACCACTAATGGGATTTAAATTGTTTCCAGTCCACCCAGGTTGCGGTTACCAAGTACTAACCCAGGTTGCGGTTACACAGTACTAACCCAGGTTGCGGTTACCAGATACCTAAACCAGGTCCAGGGTACAAGTCCATGGTACCAAAGATTACCCTTACCCACCATACCCTATCAAATAGGTTATCATACCCAACCATATCCTATCAACCAGTAACCCATTCCATACCACACATCCCATAAACAGAAGAGGTATTCAGCAGAGGTGACTTACCCCATCCTTATCTGTGATGTGCACTGAGTCCAGGGAAGCAAACTCTGACACCCTCTGAACCCATAGAACTGTTTATGAGACCACAGTGCTGGAGCATACAACACCAAGAGAGTCCGAACACCAATCATCTCCGCAGCTACTACAGTCCTTGAGGAGATGAGTATAAATCCCTACCAGCAACACTACCATAGAAAAGATCTCTGGTCCAAGTGATGACCACACTAGTTGATTTTTTTAAAATAAACAGTAGAGCTAAACTATTTTTCATATTTATATGTATATAAAGAAATGAAAGATTCTATACCCTTTTATCCAATTTAACATAACAGAGTCTGTTGTTATTTTTCTTGTTAACTTTATTTGGGTTGTATTTTGTTTTAAATATAAATCTACACCCTGGGGGCTCAGCCATAATTCAATTAACTTCTATTGGGTCGGGATATTTTAATTGTGGCTGGACACCAAATCTCTTTCTCAACCTTATGTGCTTTACACAGTCCTTTTGTAGGATTCCTGAGGAAGAATTTATCGTCCAGAAAATATCCTGTTTAGGTACCAGAATTCTCTTTTAAGTAATTTCTAGTACACTATTTCCCGAGGAGAGGCAGTTTTCTTCAAACTCGGAAGCTATCAGTAGACATTATTATTTTTATTCTTCCATTCCATTCAAGCTGTCCTATCTCCTCAAAACACCTCGCGACATGGTGTATGCCCGAAGAACTTTACAGCTGCTGCATCCCGCTATCTGCGGTGATACCATTTAGACAAGGTTTTACTCACACTGTTTGTTATCGAAATACCACAGAGGCCATTGTATCTAGGGGCCCGCCATATTGTGCGGCCTGCTGAAGACCCGAGAACATACCTGACTTGCTGGTGTCAGAAGGGAGTTTGGTTAAACCCACATAATCAAGACCCGTTTCCAATACGGGGTATTTCGCTGTAGCTGACAAAAGGGGAATTGAACGAGGTCAGCTTTATTTATATATATGCACAGCTTATCGATGATCTATTGTGTATGCTATGTCCTGAGTTGTCAAGTGACTATTTATATTGATGTCGGCGTACCTGTCGTTGTGGTGTATTAAAGTCTATCAAACGTCAGAGGTGTTTCCACTCTCTATGAATTACTACATGTATTTCTACCAAAGTGTGATGTCAGTTAGATGCCTGTCTTCCACGAACCATCATACACCCATTCGCTCTCATTGATGTCTACACACTTTGTGACTGCAACACCTCAATACTTTCAAGTTAACTAAACGAATGCCAGCATCGTTTCGGCCAACCAGGGCCTATTATATTTAAATACTACATTTACGGTGGCCAAACTGAGCCTGTCACATTCATGCCACGGACACCTACTACGCTTCAACGAACACTGATCATATCTGACTGTTACATGTAAAACAGCCCTTTACATTTATAATGTCCAGTACGGACCGTTTACATTATAGTGGCCAAGTTTTAGCCTTCAACATTATAGTGGCCAGAATGGGTTTTTACACACACACGCACGCACGCACGCACGCACGCACGCACGCACGCACGCACGCACGCACGCACGCACGCACGCACGCACGCACGCACACACACACACACACATACACACATATATATATATATATATATATATATATATATATATATATATATATATATATATATATATATATATATATATATATATATATATATATATATATATATATATATATATATATATATATATATATATATATATATATATATATATATATATATATATATATATATATATATATATATATATATATATATATATATATATATATATATATATATATATATATATATATATATATATATATATATATATATATATATATATATATATATATATAGTTCCTTTATATGTTTTTGACATTTCTGTCATATTTTAAATCTCCATCTACACCTTATGTGAAGTCCCTAACAACACATGTGTGAATTTCCGTCGTTCAGTGTTGACCTTCGTAAAAGAATCTTTCTGTTATTTACGATACTAATTTGAATAATTTTAGCTTGTGAAGCATTTAAACATAGTTCAAGTTTTTATCCAGGCATATTAACAAAATTGTAATATTACAGGACAAGAAAAAACGAAAACGAGAAACAGCGGCCTGTTTTCTCTTCTTTCCTTGACACATAGTTTACGTTTTGCATGTGACTTGACATGACATGTGTGGTGGAGATTCTACTAGTGATATTTCTCTTGTTACAATTGACGAGTTATATTTAAAGTATCAGTTTACTCAACCTTTGTTATTGTTCCTCCTTTGTTATTAATATCCCTCCATCTTTATATCTTGCTTGTTTGTATATTCGATAATGATTATTACTTAATTTTGTAGTTGTATCACATAAATATTTTTTTTAATTCGCATTGTCCTGAATTGCTTCAGCAGTACCGCCAATAGGTAAAGGTAAAGGATCGCGTTACACGCTCATTGAGGCATATTGGGAATATGGTGTTAGGCCCATATTTTCTTGACCATCGGCACACGAAGGGTGATGTTGTCACGCCGGCCGCTTTAACCTTCCCAGAGTTGCTCTGGTACCCAATTCATGAGGCTGGGTCGACCCCGGAGCCGTCTGCGGTCCAAACAAAAAAAAATCCACCTCAACTGGGGATCGAACCATGGGCCACCGAACTAGGAAGCCAGTGCACTAACCACCGCACGACCGCGGCTCCCAGTGTCTGGACGTGATGAGTTGTATCAGGTTTTCATTTTTTTTCAGTGTATGTGTGTGTGGTGTGTGTGACAGTGTTGTTACTTGTATAGCTTTCCTTTCTCCGATTTATTTTTGGCAGTATTTCTGCAGTGATTTATACTTGTACTAGCATAATTTTTGCTTCATACTGTCTTTGTGAGCGTCCGATTAACAGAGTAGTTAGAGTGCTGATATCTCGTGGCAAAGGTACGGGGTTCGAATCACGGCACGGACACGTACCAGTCTATCCAGCTGTAAATGGGTACCTGACTTTGAGTTATGGAAGGAAAAGGCAGCGAGGAAGGGAACTGGTCACCCCACCTCTCGATGCTGGACCTAGTATGGTGAAGTCTCTAACACTTCACTCCCCTACGACATTATCTGCTATGGGACTGCCTTTACCGTTACTGTCTTCGTGGAATTATTTGTCAGCATATTTTAGGTATATATATTTTTCCAACAATGTGCTAGCGTCATGTGATCATTCTTACTATTATTATTATTATTTTTCTGTTAGTTCCTTATAGAGCATGAAGCTACTTCTTCTGCTGATCCCATTGCATGAAGCCTGCACCAAACATTTACACGCTTTTTTCATCACTAGTTTCTGTTGCAATTTGTTTTACACGATGACGTTGCCAGCCCCATGCTAATCTTCATATTAGTCGCGTCATACCACATGCGCGAGGGAACAGTAGCTTATTCTTTCTTTGTCTCTTCAGAGATCCCTGGAAAGATATTACCACATATCTATTGTCTCCAGGGATTTCCCTACTGGTCTACTAATTGTCCACTGCTTGCATCCATATGTCGGAACTGGTTTTTTTTATAATACTGAAGAACTCTCTTTCGTATTTCCATTGAAAAAATACTTTAATAACGTAAGGTTAGAACGGGTTTTTAGATTATTTGTGCATTTGTTTTGCACCTGCCCGAGGCGAGCGTGCATTTGTGAGTGAATAAGTCAAGCTGTCAGCTTTAAGGACCGGTGAAACGATGCCATCCGTTAGCTGGACTGAATAGCTACTGCCACGAACGACAAGCTGCAGGGAAGACTGTAGCAGAGAACTAGGCAGCGTAATAATCGACAAGAGAAGATGCAACACGGCCATCTTTCAGGAAAACAAACAGTGCGTGATTTATCGCGTGACAACTGCGGGAAACTTCTCCAGCTTCCCCGTTGTGTATGACGCTTGTGAGAAGCGTGTGTTGTGGTTGCCCTTTGTGTATGACGCTTGTGAGAAGTGTGTGTTGTGGTTGCCCTTTGTGTATGACGCTTCTGAGAAGTGTGTGTTGGGAAATCCTTTTGTGTGGGACGCTTGTGAGAAGTGTGTGTTGTGGTTTCCCTTTGTGTATGACGCTTGTGAGAAATGTATGTTGTGGTGTTCCTATATGTGGCATGTACCTCTTCTCGCGACAGTGAAGTATGGAAATAAAATGTATTTATGAATTGTTATTATGCTTTTAACTTTAAAAAAAAAATTATAAAAAAATTCAATGTTACACTCTGTGCTTTACGTTACCTGATATAGTACACACAGATCTAAAAACATAGATTCCACAACAGAAATCTACGAAAAAACCGTTCCCCCGAGGGCGTATATGAAAATAATATTAGATATGAAGTCAGTATATTGGAAGCCCGAAAAAAAGCAATCATAACAATACATCATTGGCTGCCACAGAGGTTTACAGGAAAAATATTGGAGGCCCGAGAAAATATATATTAACAACACCTATTGTTACAGCCCGGGGAGGGGGGGGGGGTATTGGAGGCCTCGGAAAAAAGTATTTAAACCCTGTATCGGTTGTCACAGAGATGTACAGTCAGTATAGGGGAGACCCCAGACAAGATCTATGGAAATTGCTTCTGTTGTCATGAATGTGTACAGCCAGTGTACCGTTGGCCCTAGAAAGGTTCTAATAATAGTTTTATACAGTATGCAACAGCGAGAATATGATTTAAAAAAATTCATTATTGTAAGTAAATAAATAAGACGGCTGCTGTAAAACTGATATGGAAAGTATAAATTATAAAATAATATGGTATGGAATCAATTTTACAAATTAACGAATACAGAAAACCACGAGGCGTTTCGGGATTCATCCTTCCGCTATATTTATCTGTGTCGCCTGTTTGTGACCGTGGCAGACGAAGGGTGAATACCGAAACGTCCCGCGTTTTCTGTATACGTTAATTTGTAAAAATGATTCCATACCATATTATTTTTTAATTTATACTTTAAAAAATCAGTAAGTGTTTTAGATGCCATCTTAAAAACACATTTCTATGCCCTTAAAAAGCTTTAAAAGGAGACTTGCGTATAATAAAACCAGCAAGTTATACAAGCTAGGATTGATGTGCCAGAGAAACATCTACAACTAAGTAAGTAAATAAATAAATAAAAATGAAATAAATAGAATGTAACAGGTACGTTCTTTAAGCAGTATTTGAGATACCACAGAGAACAACTCCGTGGTAAGAAAACTATATGGATGAAATAATTTCACCTTCCATCTAGATAAGCTGGGTTAAACAAGAAATAACTACCCTGAAGGTGTTTTGCCAGCATCGCCTTAACAAAAAAAAAAAAAAGATAACTTTTCTTCGATTTAGCGAGGCGCGCCCCGTTCAACCTAGACGCAAGATCCATCGGTTATGTTAGGGCGCACATCCAAATATAAAGACCTTGTGGCCTGCATAATCTAATGTTATCTCGTAGCCTAGAGAGAAGAACGGGGTATAACGTTGTTTACATAGAAAGCGTGGTCACACATTTTCGCACTCTGAAACCACGTTGAATTTTTTTTTTTTTTAAGTATGTGTCATCAGATCCTAAAGGTCTTTTATATTTGGACATGCGCCCTAATATAACCGACTAGGTTGAACGGGACGCGCCTCGCCAAAACGAGGCAAAATTATATTTAAAAAGAAAAAGAATATTTTTTGAGGCATAATAAAGAACGCTTAGACTGTAAATGAAACACATTTCACGTTGTCTAAAGTTAAAATAACTGGAATATATTTCAGGGAATAAAACTATAGCCACAAATACTGCTCTTGAGCGGGACATGGCACTTAAGGAAAACTATTAACTCCGGATAGTCTAAAAGGGAAACGAATCCAGCGATTAATAAAGCGCGCTATTCGAAAAACTTGCATGACATTCCAGAATGGATGGAAAAAGGAAAAGTGTACAGAAAGCGTTCGGATTTTGGCGCACTTGAGTGTTGGAGAGCACGCTTAAAACATTAAGCATCTCTGTTGTAACACTCGCTTAAACATTCGGGGAGGTGGTAGAGAGGAGTTATTCACTGAAGTATGCAGGTATCTCTTAATAACAAACGAATGTTTCGGCCACCCACTTCCACCCGCCTCCCACCCCGAGGGCTAGAGTATTATTCATTTATTCATTACCGTTCAACTTTCCAAGGATCACGAGCTATTAAACAAATTCCCGCCAAAGTCTCGTGTCCTGTGCCGTCCGATAACAGGCTTTTAATGTCTTTCTCATCCTTTTTATTTCAGTCTCCATATCTCTTTTCCTTTTGTTTTTCGGCCATCTTTTATCTCTTTTTACCCTGGGGATTCCAGAACAAGGACTGTCTTGTACTGGACCTTCATTCGCCGATGAATTTCTATAGGTTTCACCCCTTCGCTGCTTTAAAAAAAACGGATAACAGAACGCTGCTCCTCTTTGGTGCATGTCACTAGTGGGGCGGCCATCTTTAAACTCGTACTGTGACGTCATGTGGTTCGTCTGCGCCGTGATGCCACCTGCAGGACACCCTTGACGTCCTTAGCAACAATACTGCCAACTTACATGACAATTTCACGGTGTTTCCAATTTCTATCGCAACTTTAACGTTTTCATTTGAAGCCCCCTAATATTAATGCTGAAAACAGGTTTTCTCAATTTGTGTCACATCCATCGCCAGCGTCTTATACCAATCTCTTGTTCCACACTCATTTGTCTGATTCTTGTCATCACATCAATGCTGGTGACTTTGTCGTACCATTTCAAATCTTCTATTCTACGCAAACATATATTTGTGTAAGTCCATAACTTTTTGATTGTTGATTGTTTTCCGCCAAGTTTCGGAACCAAACAATAGAACTGACTTGCCACTTGAGTTGAAGATTCTAATTTTTGTGGTGGACTTGGTTTCTCTTGATTCCCATGTATTTTTCATTGTAATGACAGCTCCTCTTGCCGTTTGTATTGCTAGAACAATTTGTTTGAAGATAAAACTACAAACGACATTTTTCATATTTAAACATTTTTCGACATCTGAAATTGGCGGGGTCAGGTCTCATTATTTTTTATCTGCTGCTTTCAATAAGGTTCTAATTAAAATGTCTTTCAATTTCTATACACTTACGAATTTTATTTTTAAAAATTTGAAGACAAATGGAATAAGTAATAGCAGTTTAAAAAAATAAATTTGCCAATAATTAATGGTATGACGATTTCTTTTCAATGTGTATATCCATATACTCTTCTTTGTTCTTTGAGTGCGCGAATTGCATTAAGAGAACGAACGAACGAACTTTATTTTCAAAGGGTTGCAAATTGGGCACACAGGCCCGTCTGACATTCTGCCCTTCCTTTCTCTCACGTTTCATACTGAATTCATTTATTTTCATATGCATTTTACATATCAATGTCAAGGAATTCAACGTTGTAAAATAAAATAGCACACCCATATTAACATTAATTACTTATAAGCATGACATAAAATATGTTGAAAAGTACAAACATCGTCATTAGAGCCTACAGTTGATATTATAAGAAAAGATAATCTGATTAGGGGGGCATGTAATCAGAATTCAGAAAGTATTCAAAAAGTCTATGATTGTATGAATAGGGACTGAGGTTGTTTCTTAGGTTATGTGGAAGACAATTCCAAAGATGAGCAGCAGAGTACGCTCAGCTTTTCTTGAATAAGTCAAGCCTAGGCTTGGCAATCTGTTAAAGCGTTGACTGCGTCTTTCATTGTATTTGAACATTGGCCACAAAAATGCAGGAGCATTGTGTGATAGGATTTTTTGAACAAATTTAGCTTTGTTAAACAGAATGTGCTTTCTTAAGGGCAGTATTTGGAGATTTTTAATAGAGATCTACACACTGAGTTAGGCAGTTGTCAGAGACTAGACGCACTGCACGCTTTTGTAGTGAACGGAGTCTCTTTGTGTTGGGCATTGAGAAACCATCCCATATTGTGGAGCAATAGGCAAGGTTTGCTTGTATGTGAGATATATAGAACAATTTTCGTGCATCTTCATCTAGGAAATGTTTGATTTTAACTAACTGGTAAACTTTCTGTGCCGTTTGCTTGGTCAGTGCCTGTACATGTGAGTTCCAATTTAGATGCTGGTCAACGATTATACCTAGAGTTTTATGTTCATTAATGTTTTCAATTAGTGAGGTACCAATGTAGATCTGAAGTAGAGAGAGAGAGAGAGAGAGAGAGAGAGAGAGAGAGAGAGAGAGAGAGAGAGAGAGAGAGAGAGAGAGAGAGAGAGAGAGAGAGAGAGAGAGAGAGAGAGAGAGAGAGAGAGAGAGAGAGAGAGAGAGAGAGAGAGAGAGAAAGAAAGAGAAAACTCTGGCAATTCAAATGCAGTGTTGATAAATACTAAGTCCCGAATAGCTCTATTAGCTGGCATTGGTTGAAGAAATGAAAAGAAAATACTAGTGTCTACCAGCTAGCATGAGAAGCCTTAAAAATGACTACCAACGTGTACCAGCTAGCATTGTGAAGCCCTAAAACTGACTACCAACGTGTACCAGCTAGCATTGTGAAGCCCTAAAAATGACTACCAGCGTGTACCAGCTAGCATTGTAAAGGCCTAAAAATGACTACCATCGTGTACCAGCTAGCATTGTGAAGCCCTAAAAATGACTACCAACGTGTACAGCTAGCATGGTGAAACTCTAAAAATGACTACTAGTATCTACTAGCTAGCATGACGAAGCCCTAAAAATGACTACTAACGTGTACCAGCTAGCATGGTGAAGCCCTAAAAATGACTACTAGTATCTACAGCTAGCACGGTGAAGCTCTAAAAATGACTACCAACGTGTACCAGCTAGCATGGTGAAGCTCTAAAAATGACTACCAACGTGTACCAGCTAGCACTGTGAAGCCCTAAAAATGACTACCAACGTGTACCAGCTAGCACGGTGAAGCCCTAAAAATGACTTCTAGCGTGTACCAGCTTGCACGTTGAAGCCCTAAAATGACTACAAGCGTGTACCAGCTGGCACGGTGAAGCCCTAAAAATGACTACTAGCGTGTACCAGCTAGAATGGTGAAACCCTAAAAATGAGTACTAGTATCTACTAGCTAGCATGCTGAAGCCCTAAAAATAAACACTAGTATCTACTAGCTAGCATGGTGAAGCCCTAAAAATGACTACTAGTATCTACTAGCTAGCTTTGTGAAGCCCGAAAAATGACTACTACTATCTACTAGCTAGCATGGTGAAGCCCTAAAAATGACTACAAGCGTGTACCAGCTAGCATGATGAAGCCCTAAAAATGACTACAAGCATGTACCAGCTAGCATGATGAAGTCCTAAAAATGACTACACGCGTGTACCAGCTAGCATAGTGAAGCCCTAAAAATGACTACAAGCGTACACCAGCTAGCATGATGAAGCCCTAAAAATGACTACAAACGTGTACCAGCTAGCTTGGTGAAGCCCTAAAAATGACTACTAGTATCCACAGCTAGCATGGTGAAGCCATAAAAATGACTACTATAGCACGTTTCACTAGCTTTGCCCAACTTCAAAATGCTATATCTCAGCGAATATATAACGCATATAAGTGAAATTTTGTGTGTGAATTTGAAATGGTATAGACCCTATGAATTAAATTTTTCATTAAAATGCGGCCATTGGTTTCAATTTTCGTTTCTTTGCGATATAATATAAAATCCTACTTGCCAACACACATCACACGCACACATATTGAAATGTCTACAGTAAATTATACGACCTCATTTGCACATTTTTGGTTTATCAAGCAATTGGCATGATTTTTGAGTGAAATTGCGTGAAATCGCACTTCTTGAACATAAAACAGTTTATATCCGGTGCAACGCACACATTGTCAATCAGAGGTGTGTCTACAAAAATTATTGTGTGGTTAAGAAGGAAAAATGAGTCTGCGAGTACATTTTATGACATTACAGCAAATCACAAATAGGATTTTTAAGTATTTCTGCAATGAAGCTACTCGAGGAAAACTATATCATTCTATTTCAAACCCACAAAAGAGGACTATTCACGTCTTGGGGATAAGCAAACGATCATTGCACCGCTGGATAGCGACATCTGAAATGTCTAATTCCAGTGTTTTACACACGAAAATTAGGCCAAGAGTGGTGGATAATTTTGACAGAGAATTGATCCGCAGAGAAATTTGCAATATGTTTCACAATAATGAGGCAGTGACTTTAAGGAAATTGAAAATTTGGTTAAGAAAGAATAATGACATTGATATTTCCAAATCTACGCTATGGAGGACTATTAGGAGTTTGGGATTCACTTTTAGAAAATATGTTGGTGGTAGAAACCTTATTTGTGAGAAGCCTCATATAGTTGCAATGAGAAGCAAATATTTACGCGAGGTCAGAGAAATGAGAAGAGATTGTTATGATTTTGTGTATTTAGATGAAACTTGGATCAATGCGCACCACAGTAATGAACGAGAATGGCAATCATCTGATGGAACAACTAAGAGACTAGTACCAAGCAGCAAAGGACAGCGCCTAATAATTGCACATCCAGGAAGCAGCCATCATGGGCTTCTAAATAATACTGAACTCATATTTGTTTCAAAATCCACAGATAATAGGGATTACCATGCAGAGATGAATGGCAAGATATTTCAAGATTGGATTGTGAATCATGTACTTCCTTCCTTGGATAGACCGTGGTGTTTGATAATGGACAATGCCTCATATCACAACGTTGTGGCACCAGAAGATAAAGTTTCTAATTCACCAAGTATTAAAGATGTAATAAAGATTTGGCTGACCATAAACAACATTCCATTCAACGAAATGTCCATGAACCTGAATTACTTGGAATTGTAAAAAAAGACACAGCATACAAAGATATTTCACATAGACAAGGCAATCCATGAACATGGTCACAGATGTTTAAGATTACCTCCTTACCATTCTCACTTAAACCCAATAGAATTAGTATGGGCTAAAATTAAGGAACAGGTAGCAACAGAAAATAGAACGTTCAAATTAAAAGATGTTGAAATACTTATAAAAGCCGCCATCTCCAATATAGCCAGGGATTATTGGAAGAAAAGTGAGAACCATGTGTTACAAGAGGAAGAGGAATATTGGAAGAATGATGGTTTGTCCTTCATTCAGCCGAGATTGATTTTCAATTTCTCAGAGACATCTGATTATGATTCGGATGAAGTTTAATTTCTTTAAAGATGACCTTACCGTTATTTACAAGCACATTAGAGGAGCAACGTTCCATTATGATATTTATGAACCGCAAAGAGATGATACCCATTGAAATAATTAGATCAAGGAAGGACCAGTTTGGTAGCGCATTAAATGTCAATGACAAACAATGTCACGAGTATTTCGCATGCAGATCATTTAAGAAATCATCTTCAACACGTATTCAATTGCAAACGTGATGGCCACATTATTGTAATAGTAGACACGCCTATGCCTAATCAATTCACAGAATCTGTGCATGAAGTGGTAAAATTTCTTTTCTCGATACACAATAATTAGTATGCCGACAAAGATCAAAGGATTTCATCCGTTTATGGGAACTGGACAAGATGCACAGATATAAAGTATATATTTGTTGGGTCTAACCCAATATAACATCGTATGCAAAAAATGGCATTAATACGTTAGACGGTTAATCAGATACAGTAATTACATTTGTTTGATGGTAAAGCTAGTGAAACGTGCTATAGCATAGTGAAGCCCTGAAATTGACTACTAATATATCTCACCTAGCAAGGCGATGCCCTGAAAAGGGCTAGTCCAAACAAGATGCTCTGCTGATACCCCTAAACTCTCAAAGGATGAGCAGATATAGTTATCTGTACTTTATATTTACGTGAGACTGTATTACCCACCGTCACAACGGTTGTGCGCTCGTATACGCATACACATATATCTACATTCCTCAGACATCGACATAATTATAAATCAAGAGATGTATAAAAACACATAACAAAATAAATATTTGAATTGTTCCAGGAAAATTTTCCTTGTATTCCCCTTTCTATTTCTTCTTCCGCTCATCCATTACGAAACACAGTTACATGACACACAACATCTAAAAATTTGAGAATTCTGTAGAATCTCATCAACAGCTGCTATTTAGCCGTACTTTAAGATCTTGTGAGCATCCTGCACTTCTCACCTCCCCTGTAAACGTCACTGACGTACTTCCACATTATCCAACATCGACGCTTCTTTCAATTAATGTCATGCAGACAATAAAACTTAAATTTTCTCCTCCCGTAGGTTGGCTGTAAGTAGTTCATGTTAGGGAGAGCTTTTATATTATTTCGGGAATTCAACTATCGCTGCGCATTAGCGTGCCATCTTCCTGGTTTACGGCTAGGGGAATTTTATAGCTTCAAATATTCTTGTTGTAAATTGCAGCTTAAACTTGTACTTACCTTAATTGGTTCACATAAAGTTGGGCTCGCGTGTAATGATATTGGACATTTTCATTTAGCCTAGCTGGGATCCTGTATTACTGCTATTACTTTTGTTCCGAATGACGTATTTGATTTTGAGTTTATTCTGTATTCTGCATATTCTCTGCACCTCACGGTAGAAGGGGAACGACTAAGTAAGTAAGTACGTATTCTGCAATAAAAAAAAAGAAAAAAAGATAGAACGCAATAAAGCAGTTAGTCATCTGTTTCAAAGAATCATCATCATCATCATTATCATCATCAAAGCCATTCAGCTTACCCTGGAACACAGGTCCTTAAAATACGCAAGCCCTCTGGTCCTGTGTCATCCTTTCAAGGTCTTTCCATGTCTCTTTGAATCCCTTTTAAATCTGTCCCAGCTCTCTTCCTTGTGTTTTTGGCCTCCTTCTATGTCTCTTACCATGGCGATTCTCGAACAGGGACTGCAAAGGATGGTAGCATTACAAGGTCATTACCACTTGAGGTCATTAAATGACTGCTACGTCATGTTCTTGCTTTAACACCGATATTTCGACGTCAACAGGTCAGCTGTATTGCTACATCGATTTAGACTAGCGAGTCTTGGGCTACATCCGTTCCATTTTTAAAAGATGTCATTAAACAGTTCATAACCCTCCACTCCCAAAGGAGCATAGGCCTTCAACAAACACATGCCAAGTCCTCTTGTCACGTGCCATCATCTCAAGTTCTTTCCCCGTTCTCCTTATCATTTTCACCTCTGTTTCCAGCTCTCTTCTCCATGTGCTTCTTGGTCTACTTCTGCCTCTCTTGCCCTGGGGATTCCAGAACAAGGACTGCCTTGTAATGCTATCAACAGGTTTCCTCAGTGTGTGTCCTATCCATCGCCATCGTCTTCTTCTCATCTCTTGTTCCACTGGCACTTGTCTGGTTCTTGTCATCAGTTCCACATTGGTGACCTTTGCCGAACAACTTTAATCCTTCAGTTCTAAGAAAGCACCCATTTATGAAAGTCTGTAGCTTTTTGGTTGTCATATTGTCCATGTTTCAGAGTCTAATAGCTGGAATGACTTGAAGTTTAAGTTGGATTCTTATTTTAGTGTTAGACTTAAATTCTCCCGATCTCCATATGTTTCCCACTGCAATGAAATCTGCTGTAGCCTTTTGTATTCTTCATTTTGATATCGTTGTCTCTCTCTTCAACTTTGTTGCTTAGGACGCTCTTCGTTGTGGCACTTGTCCCAAAATCTTTATTAGCAGTTAACAGACTATCTCTGTTTTTCCTTGTAATGATTTTCTTCTTCACTTATAGCATTGCATTTTAAAGTTCTTTCGTAGTTATGCTATTCATAGAATGTTCCACTAGTGCAGTTTTCATTCCTCTAAATTAAAGAGTTCTTCAGGTATATCTTATTATTTTATATTGTGGGTTAGTAACAGAATAACAATATTTCAGTGAGTAAATACTCCGCCTTTTAACCATATGTTTGTTTTGCTTGATTACAAGGTATAATTTGTGTTTTCTGACATTCCTCTTTGTTCTAGACTCTAGCTTCATTGCTTCTTATGGGACCCAAAGATGAAACAATAGAGAATGCAGTCAGCGACCCAAAGCTTGACTGCTTGCGTCAGGGTCAGCGAACCAGAGCTGACCAAGACCCTACTCCACCTCCACGTGGTGGTCCTGGAAACAGGCTGCATCACTGCAGTCTGGCTGAAAGAGTAGGGATCGAAGAGGGAAGGCAAACCCGGTCCCAAAAAATGCCATGCTGAAGTCGGATGTGTCGACCGAAAGGCGCAGATGTCGCAGCTCCGGTGTAAACAGACACAACGCAACCAACGTCCTTTTCAGGATGAACGAGGAAGCAGGAAGAAGAAGAAATTGCTTCTTATTACTTTTGCCCAAATTTGCGCTCGACATGTTTTTTCTGCCAGCACCTCTTTCTTTTTTTGCTTTGTTATTTCTGTTCTATATCTGGCAAAAGTAGTCTTTATTGGGGTATTAACCTCTATTGTGCGCATTTTTCTTGCTGCTTTATTTAGCACGCGTTAACTTGACATTGAACATGTGCAACCGATGTGAACAATACTACGTCATTCTTCTCTGCTCGCGCAATGGATTCCTATGATATCATGTACAGTTATGTTTATAATCATTTCAGTATGATTAAATCTTTGTGTGTATGTATGTGTTTACATAAAGTGTTTACATAAATGTGTTTACTTAAATGGGAGGCCTTTCGTGGAAAGAGAAGAAAACCAATAAAAAAGGCCACATAAAAGCTAGAAATGAAAACATAATTAAAACGAAGGAGATCAAAGTCAGACAGCTAAAACAGTTTGGCCATATGAAAAGGTATCACCTTGCTGGAAAAGTTGACGGCAAACGCGAAAGAGATAGACGGCACTTTAAGTTGGAAGATAACATCAGGAGACGGACAGGTAAGAGAGTAAAAGAGAGTGAAGACGTTGGAGATCCATTGCAGCCAATCTTCGATGTGGAGACGGCAGTTGATGATGATGATGATGATGATGATGATGTGTTTACATCATGCCAGGAAGCATTAAATTTTCATTTCAGTTTCCACAGTCCTAATTCTAGGTGTGGTGATTTTATATCTGGGGTATAGCTGTCAAGATTCACTTGCAGTTTTATTGCTATGCTTTTGTTCTCAGTTGCAACTCAACAACCGTTCGTCTCATTTTATGGCGGATATTTCATTTTTGAAGAAAGAAAAGTTACATCTGGAATATTTTGCCTAATTTGCTGTGGAAAATAGGACGAATTTATCTGTTGAATTATTATTATTTTTTTTCCATAAAGTGCTGCTTGCGTAGAATAGAAGGATTGAAATGGTACGACAAGTTCACCAATGTGAAACTTATGACAAGAAACAAACAACTGCCAGTGGAACAAGAAGACGACGCTGGCGATGGATAGGGCTCACATTGAGAAAACCTGTTGATAGTATTACAAGGCAGTCCTTGTTCCGGAATCCCCAAGGAAAGAGAGGCAGAGGTAGACAAAAAGAAAAACACCTGGAGAACAGACCTGGAGACAGAAGTGAAAATGATGAGGAGGACGTGGAAAGAACTTGAGCTGATGGCACATGACGGGGGATGGGGGAGAGGAGGGGGGGGGCTTGGTATGCGTTTGTTGAAGGCCTATGCTCCTTTGGGAGCTAAATGGTATTGAGTGATTTTTTTTTTAGGTTCACATATATCTCTCAAGCGTCGCGTGGCAGAGTGGTTAGAGCATTCGCTTTTCAAGGCAAAGTTACCGATTTTAAAACCAGGTAGCGTCACGTTTCAGTATGGGTACCTGACTCTGCTCTTGAGTTTAGTGAGTACAAAGGTCAGCGAGGAAGGGAGCCAGTCACTCCACCTAAAAAAGTAGAGATCTAGTATATATGGTGCTCTAACACTTCCACCCCTAAGGCAGTATCTATTATGAAGCCACTTTTACCTTTATATATATATCTCAACGTTTATGTATCCTTTGTTTCCTTAAACCCTGAGTCTGTGACTAACTTTTAAACCACACACTCCAGTTTTGATTATTGTTGATAATACAAGAACGAATTTTAGGTCCATACAATTTAATTATTCTCATAATGCTTTCTTCTAAAGTGATAATCTCAGTTACTTCTGTCAACTTATACTAGTATTGTCTTTGTTTGTTTGTTTGTTTTTTTGTAGTCCCATCGTGGAAAGGACTTTTGTTGTGGTGATGCATAATTTGGACATATTATTTGATAATTTGTTGATGATATTGCTTTTACATCTTGTAGAAATACCCAGGCAACGCGAGAATACTTTTCTGCCAAAGTCTTTGAGATCACATGATAACCTGAAACATATAACCCTAACTCACGTTAGTTGTTATCAGACCTAAAGTTCTTTAATATTTGGACATGCACCCTAATATAACCGATAAGGTTGAACGGGCCACGCCTCGCCAAAACTAAACAAAATTTTACTTTAAACAAAAGCAAAAACATCAAGCAATGTTAATGTGTGGCGGGTTATAAACAAATTCCTGGCCTTTGAAGTGATCATTTCAAGTAAATGAAAAAAAAAATACGTAATAACTGTCTGTAGTGAGTATTTTAAGTATGTTTCTGTAACGCAGGCGTAAATACATCTATACAGTATATTTAATCAGTTCTCTTATGTCACAACGATGTAAGAAGGCAGCCAGGGGATAAACAAGTGGCGCGGAAATTCACTCAATAAGACTATGAAACATTCTTGAGTGGGTGTCACGGTTTGCCTCCCCTTGCTGCTCTGCAGCAGCGGTCCAAAAGTGGCCAAAACCTAGAGTAACTAATGTGGGTCTTCAAAGGTGTCTACCTTCGCACAAGATTACTCTTGGCAGAGTTGCAGATAGAAGGATAATGATGCTTCTACCTCGAGGGAGAGTTCACTAGATTTTTAAAAAGTCAAGAACAATGCTAAATGAGTCTTAGCACGTTAACTTTATATCTGAAGTGAAGATGGATGTAAATGATTTACTCGTTCAAGCCCCCAGCTGATTTAATTCAGCGAAATTTCTTTTATTAGCTCGATATATATTTATATGAATATATACTAGAGGTTCTGGATCATACATATGCCTTTCTGTAATGATTATTTCAAATATGAATTTGTCAAAATCAGCATATACAAATTTAATGCTCAATTACTCTGAAACAAATGTAAATAAATATGAAATGGTAATTATGAGAAATTATGGCTCATCATAGATCTCGGTTTGGGAGATGAAAATATAGTCTGTTGAGGTGGCCAGCTAAACTTAAAATTTAACTTCCAAATTGCTGAAATATTGGTGCTGCTGGTTCCGTCACTTCGTCTCAGTGGTAAGGGCACGTCTCCAAAGGTAACCGCTTCCGGTCAAAGCAGGGACCTTCACCACCCGTGGTATGTAGGTTTCTCGTGTCGATCTCAAGCTTCGAACCAAAGACTAGTACAGCTGGTAGCTTGAGTAGAACTTCAAATGGTCTCTCCAATCCGTACCACCAACTTTAGAGGAAATAAAAGAAAACATTCAGCTGCTAAGTATTTGTTTTCCTGATTAGATCAGGCGCCTTTCCCCGCTGTCCGTCACAGATTTTTTAAAAAAGAATTTGTACTCTCCCTGAGTGTATATTATAACTCAGGGGATGTGATACCAAAATCACCATTCTTTTTGTTAATGTAATGAAAACATTTCAACTGGACAGCGGCAAGTGGCTTGTGCCTGAAGGAACAACTTTAAACACACATACAACTAACTACAAATGATTATATATATATATATATATATATATATATATATATATATATATATATATATATATATATATATATATATATATATATATATATGATGCCATCATCGTCCACTTCCTTTCTCCACTTGGAGTCTGGGGTTACTTCTGCTTTTTGTTCTTCCGTGACAACTAGCATGAAGCAATCACCAGCGCTTGCTGTGGTGGTTCATGAATGTATCCTTTTCACATGCTGAGGTTGCCAGCCTCGTATGAATCTTTAACACTCCTAGCCAGTATAAATCAGTGAAATTCAAAGTATAAAAATGTGTACAATTCACCCTAGTAACTAGGCAAATCTTGGACGTCTTGCTCAGATAAATAGTCTTAGCAACTTAACACAGATGTCTCGAACACACGTCTGGGATATTATTTCTTATTCTAGAATTCCTCTGTGATTTGTGAGTAGTTTCTGTAGGAGTCCGGTTCCGTATTAATATTTGCGAGTTTTCTTTTCTGGTGGATGAAAGATGCTCTAATACGTTTTTCTGTTCCTAAAAATTAATAATCCTGACTCTAATTTTATTCTGTGGCAAGGTCCTAGCTGTCTATTTTGACGATTCTGTGTTGCTGTCATTTTTGACGGAGTCATCTGTCAAGTTATTTGCTTATGTTTTTATCATAAGAATAATTGTGTCTTTACCTGCGATGTGAGGTTGATTAGGGGTTGTCTTCCCTTGTTTATTCATTCATTGTGTTTGACCTTTAGGGTCAAAGGCAGACAGTTCGGGCGTATGCCCATGGGCAGGGTTTTTTAAGCGGGAGTTGAGTTAGACTTCCGGTAAGCCGGGGAGTGTCCTGGTTTCTGAAGGGACGAGAGTCCATTGTGTTTTTCGGGAAGAATCTTCGAAGTGACTGCACTGGCAGTTTTCCCCAGTGAATCTCTGTGCGTTGGAATGACAGCAGAGTTCCTTGTTAAGTTCTGTGGACTCGGTTACAGGTAATACCGACTTTTTCCATTACTATGCTTTCGGTAGCAGAACATGTTAGAAGATTGCCTAGTCTGTGAACTGCAGCTCACCGGTCCTCCATTTCAGAACTTATATGTTGTGCTCAAGGTAGCCATTCAAGACTATTAGTCTTCATACCATCCAGAAATCCAGTGACGAAGATATATTGTGGGAACCGCAGATTGGCGGAATTTATGTCTACAATAAGCATTACTGCAGGGTTGATGGTAACCTGCTTATCAGAAGTACACAGCCGACGTCAGAACGAGGCCTGTGTTTTCGGCTATTATACTACAGCCTGATAATGTGCAATTGGCGGGGAATGCCAAGTTGCACCTATGTGTCAAAGTGATTAAGGTATCTGACGCGTTTAGTCAGTAATCCCAGGGCGACGCCACGAACTGTCCTTATTGAAGAACATTGTATTGACCATGCACGAATATTCAAATGTTTACCAGCTTGCTGAATGCCTAATGTATACCTATCGATTTCCGGTCAGCATGACCTTGTTTACAATGACTGTTCCTGTTGATACCATGTGTGTTCTCGTCAATAAATGTTTTGAAACGTGTCTGCAGTGTCCAAGCATCCTTGACTACTGCATGTGAGTGTATGGGTTGCAGGGTCTACATACATAAGAGCCTAAACACATTCGCGCCTTCATTCGCACCCACACTCAGTTCATCATACGCTCGCACTACACACCTAACAACATGTATACTGTCTTGGGCCAGTGATCACCTCAACAAGAGAAAAAGTACAGTTACATTTTTGGTGGACCAGTTACGTGGGCTCTTCTGATACATTTCTTGTGGACAGAGCGAGCAATTAACATTATTGATGACATTAATGTGGTCCAGAAATTTACATTTCATGGGGCTATTTGCGTGAGAAGGACAAGTACACATTACATTTCTGATCTGTGGGTCTAAGCTACACACTGGACAGCTGTAACACACATCGCTAATTCTACACTTGCAAGTTTTGGCTACAACAGGACAGAAATAGGTCATCAACTGTTGACCCAGATAAACAGTGCTAGCATTTATGTTATAATGCTGCATAAACAACAACAGGGACAAGTACTGAAGTTAACATCTAGGCATTTGCTACGTGGACCACAACTGCAAGTCGAGTCCCTTTTTTGTAAACGGTACCGCTGGTCGTTTACACGTTTCAGTCAACAACAGACTTTTCTACGCCCGAGCATTCAAGCTACATTGTTCGAGGTCAAGTTCCTGTTTGTAAACAGTACGTGGAAATTGTAAACATTCTATGTGCAAGTCCTAAGTCGAGAAGGTCATAGTAACTTTTGTTCGTGAATACCACTTTATGCTACAGTGGATTTGACATTCAGTGCGCGCTTGACATTTTGTTTCTGTGTTCGCAAGGAGCAAGAAATTTACTTTAGTTTCAGCTGTGACTGAACTTGTTTTGCAACACATTGAATTGATTGCTATTTATGTTAATTGTATTATTTTTTGTGTATTTTTCTTGTGTTCTTTTGCGGGTTTTCGGTTGGTGGGTCTTACAGTAAATATGCCACTTAATCGAGGGTTACTGTAAGCGTTCTGTAGGGATTGCAATTTTCTTAATTGAAATTTGCTAGCGACTTTTGTTGCTATTTTTTTTTTTTAGCTGTGACGACATCAGTTAGTGTTGTTTTCGTTATTTTTCTGTTCTTTGATTTTCGATTAATTTTGTTTGTATCTGTTCTTCTCTCATTCCTTCCGTTTATTTCTTTACACCTTTTCGTTTATAACAGTGTTGCCATTTGTCTTGTTTATTTTTCGCGGTCATCATTACACATTTGTGTAACATTTTCTTTACTTTTTGCTGTATTGTTTATTTGACTTCCGCGAACGTTTTCGGTCATTGTTCTGTATTTTTGTCTTTGTATTTATGATTGTACTACATTATTGTCATACACAGTCTACATACATACACTTGGTCATGTATTATTATTGTTATTGATAAGGTACACTCTTCATATAGAGATTGTTAATAAAATATTATTATCTAAGATATTTATACAAGTTCTTTGATAAAAGACTTGTTATCCACAAAGATTGAGACAAGGTGAAATACATATTCAAGTTCTTTAAAAAAAAAAAAAAAAAAAAAAGACTTGTGCCCATAGTGAGTGGGATATAAAGGAATTATTTTCCACAGGTACTCAAGTGATTTTTTGTTACATTATAAACAAGAGGACCATACAAGGTCTTTGTCTAAGACTAAGAGAGTGAAATAAAGTGAAGTGAGTATACAAGTCTAGCATTTCAGACTTGTCTCCCATTGAAGTGGGATAAGGTAATTGTTGAATTTTTCAGGTTACTGATCTCATTAGACAGAATGTCTACATTGGATTTCTTCATCCAGCAAGGGTTGACTCTTGGTAAGTCTGGTAAAGAATTGGAAGAATATTCATCTGCTCTATTCGCCACTGCATTAAAGTCAGAAGAAAAGAAACAAAAAGAGGAAATTAAATTGAAAGCAGAAGCTGAACAAAGGAGAGCAGATGCTGAACTAAAGAAGCTAGATGCTGAGAATAGAAGATTAGAACTTGAAGAGAAAAGGTATCAAAGAGAAGCTGCTGCTGAGGAGAGAAAAGCTCAAGCTGCTGCTGAGGAGAGAAAAGCTCAGGCTGATGAAAGAAAATTCCAGATGGAAATGGAAGACAAAAAACTTCAAGCTGCTGCAGAGGAGAAAAAACTTCAAGCTGCTGCAGAGGAGAAAAAAATTCAAGCTCAAGCTGCTGCAGAGGAGAGAAAACTTCAAGCTGAGGCTGAAATTAGAAAAATGGAACATGAGGAAAGAAAACAGAAGATGGAACTTGATGAAAGACTCGCAACTTTGGAGTTAGAGAAATTGAAATTGGCGAGTACGGGTGCTCAGCAAACAACTTCGAGTACGACAAAGGAGTTTGTTAATAGGATTAAATTGCCTCATTTCAATCCTTTAAAGGATGACGTAGCAGATTATCTAGATAGATTCCAATTTTTATGCGATACGCATAACATAAAAAAGGAAAAAATATGTTGAACAACTGATGGAATTTTTTACAGGTGACACAGTGACTACTCTTATGACAATAGACGAACATGACAGGACTAATTATGATGTTGTCAGAGCAGCATTGCTAAAAAAAATACCAACTAAAAGAAGAAGACTATCGTCTTCGTTTTAGGACAATGTTGCCAGAAAATGGAGTAGATTTCTCTGATTTTGTTACAAAAATACGTCGTACATTTACACGATGGGTTGAGTTGTCTCAGACTGAGAAAACATATGAAGGTCTAATGGACTTATTATTGCGAGATAAGGTTTTGTCATCTGTTAATGATTCTTTTCTTGCATTCCTTCATGAGCGTAAGCCTAAAAACTTAAAAGATATGGAGGAATACTGTTGTCAGTATGCCACCGCGCATCCCCATGCTACAGTTAGCAATTCTAAAGTGAAAGAAGGGTTGCCAGCTGCTTCGGCAACACCATATGGCCCTAATTTCAAAAAAAAATTTCAGGGTGCTCAACAAAACTGGAATAGGGGAAGTAATCAGAATTACACTCAGAAGCGGAGTAATCCAACACATGATGGTTCTTCGTCTATGAATTGGAGACAAGATGGTAGTTCTCGTAATTTTAATGGTAATAATCTTAGACACTTTCGCAAGGGTTATCGTAATAATAACCATTCGAGCTTTCGAGATAACCATTCTCGACGTCAAGATTATGACGATGGTGAATTTAGAAACCGGGATTCAAACCGGAATGATGATTACAATAGGCAATATGATAACAATTACAGGGGAAATGATAGTCGAAATAATTACAGGGGAAATGATAATCGAGGCAGACCTAGGTTTAACAAAAAAAGACCTTTCCAACAGGCAAACTCTGCACAACAAGAGTTTGATGGAGCCTGTAATACAGTAAATGATAGTGGTAACTCTAGGGCTATCACTGGTTGTGCTTTCGATTTTGGGAGAGCAACTGAATGCCCCCAATGCTTAACATTGTTCGACTCATCGACTGTATCTACTCTAAGTTGTGGTCACCCTCTTCCTGCTCTACCTGCTACAGTTGCGCATGATGGGAGAGGATCTCTCATCTTACATAAAGGTCTAATAAATGATAGGCTAGTCTCAGTACTTTTCGATTCGGGATGTACTACCGTCGGGGTTAGGGAGTCTCTGATAGATCCTTGCTGTGCCACTGGAAAAACAATCAAATGTGTTACATTTGGTGGTACTATGGAAAGTTATCCTACTGCTATTATTAGGATTGACACTCCCTTCTTCACAGGAGATGTCCATGCATGTCTTCTTCCTAATCCTATTGCGGATCTTATAATCGGTCGTATTCATGGGGTTAAGGAATGCACCCCGCAACAAATTTCTAGTTGGGAGGAAAAAAAACATTCAAACGGTCAATGCAGTGGTGACAAGAGCTCAAGCTCTTAATCCCCCAACTTCATCGGATAATAGTAATGAAGTTGATAGCCAAGACGAGCACTTGGTGATTTCCCATGACTCGTTTGTTAAACGTCAAGAAGAGGATCCTTCTTTGAAGAAATTCTTCCTTCTTGCAAAGAAAGGGGATCCCAATCAAAATACGAATCACAAATCGTATATTACTATGAAGAATGGTATATTGGTACGGATGGTACAACACTCGGACAAGTCTATGCACTCGCAAATTCTTGTGCCTAAGTGTATGAGAGCCTTAATTCTTCAGCATGCACACGATTCTCAGTGTGCTGGACATATGGGTTTTTCCAGAACTAAAACTAGAGTCCTTGCGTCTTTCTTTTGGCCATTTGTTGAATAAAGACATCCGAATTTATTGCCGATCTTGCAAAATTTGTCAAGAGGTCAAGTCTAGAGGTCCGAGACATGCTGCTCCTATTCAGGCTGCAGATATTCCGATTCGGCCGTTTCAGAAAATGGCTATAGACATCATTGGTCCGTTCAAAATTAAGTCAGCCAGAGGACACCAATTTATCCTCACTTGCGTGGACATGTGCACGCGTTGGCCAGAGGCTATTCCTCTGAAGAGCATATCAACTGTCGATATCGCTGATGCTCTTTGGCTCATATTTTCTCGTCTGGGATTCCCCGGAGAAATACTGTCGGACCACGGCACTCAGTTAATTTCGGACGTTATGTCTCAGGTAATGGCTACGCTAGACATTAAAAGGTCTCTCAGTAGTATTTATCATCCAATGTCCAATGGATTGGTAGAACGTCTTAACAGGACACTAAAGAACTTACTTGGCAAGATAACGGAGGATCATCCTGAAGATTGGGACAGGGTTTTACCTGCAGTCCTCTTTGCCTATAGAGAAGTTCCCAACGAGCATACAGGGTTTTCTCCTTTCGAACTTGTCTTTGGTGCGCAACCGCGCGGTCCGATGTCCTTGTTACACGATTTGATAACTTCTGATAATATTGACGATGATACACAATCGTCATATGAATATGTCATTGCTCTTAGAGAAAAGATTATCGAATCGTGCAGGTTAGCAACTTCATCTTCCGAATTTGCGAAAGAAAAAGCTAGGCGATTTGCTAACAAGAAAAGACGCCTACGTCAACTTTGTCCTGGAGACAAAGCATATGTCTTACTTCCCTCAAGAGAGAATAGACTTCTCATTTCATGGAAAGGTCCATACACTATAGTCTCCAAAATTTCCGATGTCGACTACATCGTCGATGTGGATGGAAAGCATAAAACCTTCCATATAAATATGCTAACAGAGTTTATTGAACGTCCAGACTATTTGCAGCCTATTTTCCAGGCGATGGACGACTCTCCAGTCCAACATGGTCACATCTCATCCCTGTCCGTTATACAGGATGAGGAAACTATTTTTTCTGACGTTAACTTACCTCTTCCTGCGATTCCACTGAATTCAACGGAATCGTGGAGGGACGTTACAATCTCTTCGAACTTGTCTTTTGAGGAGCAACGTCAAGTATCCTCTACGCTACAATCATATCAGGATGTCCTTACCGACATTCCTGGACACACAGATGTCATAGAACATGACATCATACTTACTGATCGTAATCCGATCAGAGTAAGACCATACCCAATACCTATTCATTTTCAAGCACAAGTCGAGAAAGAATTGGATGAAATGATTCAACTGCAAATAATTGAACCATCCACTTCAGCTTATTCTTCGTCGATAGTTATTGTTCGAAAGAAAGACAATAACATACGTCTTTGCGTTGACTATCGCAAATTAAATCAAGTTACGAAGTTCGATGCTGAACCTATGCCATTATTAGATGATCTACTTATTAGACTTTCTAAAGCTAAATTCTTTACTAAACTAGACTTGTCGAAAGGTTATTGGCAAGTCCCACTGACGGAACACGCCAAACCTCTCACTGCTTTTTCGACACCTAGGGGTCTGTTTCAATGGAATTTTATGCCTTTCGGGCTTATGAACGCCCCAGCGACTTTCGTGCGCATGATGCGACGAATTCTATCAGATCGTGCAGATGTCATCGCATATTTAGACGACATCTGTCTTTTCAGCGATACTTGGGAAGAACACTATTTGGGTCTAAAGGAATTGCTATCTACTCTACGTGAGCATAGTTTGACTGCAAAACCCTCTAAAGCTTTTGTTGGGTTTAGTGAAATTTCCTTCCTAGGTCATCGAGTTGGTCATGGTCTGTTGAAGACAGAGGACCAAAACATTTCGAAGATATTAAATATCTCGGTTCCGAAGACAAAAAAAGCAAGTGCGTAGTCTCTTGGGATTGATACAATTCTATGGAAGATTCATTGAGAATCTGTCCTCCATTATGGCACCACTTTCATCGTTATTGAAAAAAGGTTCTCCTAATATGGTGCGTTGGTCCCAGGAATGCCAATCTTCATTGGATCAGGTTAAGAATTTGTTCTCATCTCATCCTATCTTAAGACTACCAACGATTGATAAGACTTTTGTTCTTCGTAGTGATGCCTCTTCCACTGGGATTGGAGCGGCGCTAATGCAGGAATATTCAGGAACTCTGCATCCTGTAATGTATATTTCTAGGAAGCTAAATGCGGCAGAAAGGAATTACTCGGTTTTAGACCGTGAATTGTTGGCTATGGTTTGGTCCATTCTTAAGCTACAAAGGTTCCTTCTGGGCGCGCATTTCTTTATGGAAACCGACCAAAAAGCTCTTACGGCTATGCAAAGTAAGGATTTGAAGAGCTCGAGATCTACTCGTTATGCTATTGCTCTTCAGCCTTTCCATTTCACGGTGCGAGCTATCCGTGGTTCGGATAATGTGATGGCGGACATATTGTCCAGATGCCCACATGATTCCAGTTAAATCTTGTGTCCTAGTTTTTCCTGATACACTTTCAGACTTTTGTCTGTCCTTAATATCCTAATATGTTGTAATACAAATGTATTTGGATGATGTTTAGATAATTTAACAAATTTCATTTTGTCCATCCATCAGTGATATGTTGCTAATATAGCATTGTAATTCATGACATTTGTATATTGCTATAATTATAGTATTTAGTAATGATTGATATATGATTGGTATTGCCAGCAACTTAGGTTTCTTTAATGGTACCCCCTTAGTTTGTTTGGCTTAAAGGAGATATTTTCTCCTATGTTGGGAGATGATTTGTATCCTCTTCAGACGCTTTGTTTATGCGTCTATTGTACCTGATATTAGGTTCATTTTTTCATGAGCACATAAGTGATACTTGTGCAATCTTGCTCATGGACATATTTAAAAAAAAAAGTTTCATTTTTTTTACAGGGGGGTGGTAGTAATATGTTGCTGTCATTTTTGACGGAGTCATCTGTCAAGTTATTTGCTTATGTTTTTATCATAAGAATAATTGTGTCTTTTCCTGCGATGTCAGGTTGATTAGGGGTTGTCTTCCCTTGTTTATTCATTCATTGTGTTTGACCTTTAGGGTCAAAGGCAGACAGTTCGGGCGTATGCCCATGGGCAGGGTTTTTTAAGCGGGAGTTGAGTTAGACTTCCGGTAAGCCGGGGAGTGTCCTGGTTTCTGAAGGGACGAGAGTCCATTGTGTTTTTCGGGAAGAATCTTCGAAGTGACTGCACTGGCAGTTTTCCCCAGTGAATCTCTGTGCGTTGGAATGACAGCAGAGTTCCTTGTTAAGTTCTGTGGACTCGGTTACAGGTAATACCGACTTTTTCCATTACTATGCTTTCGGTAGCAGAACATGTTAGAAGATTGCCTAGTCTGTGAACTGCAGCTCACCGGTCCTCCATTTCAGAACTTATATGTTGTGCTCAAGGTAGCCATTCAAGACTATTAGTCTTCATACCATCCAGAAATCCAGTGACGAAGATATATTGTGGGAACCGCAGATTGGCGGAATTTATGTCTACAATAAGCATTACTGCAGGGTTGATGGTAACCTGCTTATCAGAAGTACACAGCCGACGTCAGAACGAGGCCTGTGTTTTCGGCTATTATACTACAGCCTGATAATGTGCAATTGGCGGGGAATGCCAAGTTGCACCTATGTGTCAAAGTGATTAAGGTATCTGACGCGTTTAGTCAGTAATCCCAGGGCGACGCCACGAACTGTCCTTATTGAAGAACATTGTATTGACCATGCACGAATATTCAAATGTTTACCAGCTTGCTGAATGCCTAATGTATACCTATCGATTTCCGGTCAGCATGACCTTGTTTACAATGACTGTTCCTGTTGATACCATGTGTGTTCTCGTCAATAAATGTTTTGAAACGTGTCTGCAGTGTCCAAGCATCCTTGACTACTGCATGTGAGTGTATGGGTTGCAGGGTCTACCTACATAAGAGCCTAAACACATTCGCGCCTTCATTCGCACCCACACTCAGTTCATCATACGCTCGCACTACACACCTAACAACATGTATACTGTCTTGGGCCAGTGATCACCTCAACAAGAGAAAAAGTACAGTTACACCCTGTGTAGTGGTTTTGATGGTATTGTATGGTGGTTATGTTACCTAGTGTACTGTATGAGGTCAGTTGTGAAGGCTCCTGAGATAAAAGTTTATGTGAATTACAGAAGGCCCTTCGTACTACCACTACGACCTCAAACAGACTATCCCTACTATCATGAAATGTTAGCTACGTTAAAAAGTCTAGGGTACTGAAATGTAATGGATAGTAATAGAATATACAAACACACACAGGTAATTAATAAGTCTAATAATATTAATTAAATCTATAACACACTGAACTAACTCAGGCTGTTTTAGTTTTGATTTTAACAATTTTTTCTAAATTTATTAGTTCTGATCCAATGTTTTATTTTGGTCAGAACATATGAAATGTTATGGAGTTATAAATGGAATGCATAAATATATGGCATAATAAAATGGAATTTGTGTACATAGGTATTTTATAAGACTGGTTAATATTAATAATATCTATACTGTCTCTGGGAGAACTATTACTGGATGTGCTGTTGGGGTGGTGTCATTACTCCCACTCTGTGACTACAACAAGCGTTGTCCATTGACTTATAGACTGTAGTTAAATGTTATATTTCCCAAGAATTCAGTCTATATTTGATGGGGAAATATTTGTGGTGGTTTTGACTACTGGTGAATACTGGTGAATCTTCAGCAGGCCACGTATGCATTGCATCTGAGATATGTTCAATAGTTTCCTCTTTTCTTCAATAAGATAGGTAATATGTTCCCACTGATCTCAATAATAGATCCGCCTTCCATAGTCTTAGTTAGGCGTCCATATATTTTTTGTTTGTCTCTAGATCCTGAACTTGGGCTGGGGACCTAGAGCGAGCACTTACTTGTCGTAATCATTTTATATGATATGGCAGTATCAATCACTCAAAATATTAAAATATACAAGATAAATGCTTTCATTCTTACCAGAATTCAGAATTGAGAACACAGTTAATGCTAGCAAAACTCAGCTGAGCTGCTGGCTATAGTATGGCGTCCCACTAAATTGTATATAATATCTTCTGGGAAAACACCACTGGAAATAACTGACTGTGTTACTGGACAGACTTATATCAAATGGCAAAAATGCGCGTCTCTATCCCGCTAATATGAATACATTTGTCCAATCACAGACTTCCCCTCTAACTTTTTCAAATCTTCAAACCAAAAGTCAAATTTCAGTCAGATCTCAGTCAAGTATGTATTATTGTCTGTTGGTCCGTCTGTCTCTACTTGGTTTTTCACAAAAACACACTTGTTTCTTGGACCAACTACACGCAAAACCCTACACAAATCTGCCTCCTAAGTTATTTTTAGCCACAATTCTCCAACCTTCCCCCTCTCGTTCATTACAGCTAGATTTTTGCATTTCCGTGTCTCAAGGACGCAAATTTGAGGCTTTAGTGAAAGTGTGCACAACAATACTGTCCGCCAGTCTGATGTGAACAATACAGTCTTTCGTCAATATCTTCCATGTTATCTGTCCGTCTGTATAAATGAAAGTATATTATTTCTCTGCTTAAGATGGGCTATCAAACTAGCTAGGTTTTATTTTCATAACTTTATTATTAAGAAAAAACATATTTTTTTCTCAAGGTTAGTTTTTGAAATTTGTTGTTGAACGTTCTCCACGGCTTTTGCCGCTGAATTCAAATAAAACAACCAAGTATCGTAAAACGTCCAAGAAATGACTGTTTCGAATAAGAGCTAAGGTCTTTTCTGTCCATTTCCTTACATTGTGTTAACTAGTGGCGTGATTTTTTTCTCTTTTATTACCAATTGCGTCATTTTGCCCTTTAGGTTCAAACACGTGTTCAGTCATATTTTTCCTTTTTTTATATCTCCGTTATCCTCCCGTCTACAAGGGTACCGTTTCGTCTGCATGTTTAACTAGTTAGTTTAAATGGCGGTGGGAAATGCGGGCATAGGCGAGCATGTATCCTAGTATCTTACGCATTATTTTTATCCCTACAATGTTCTCTTTATAATTGGAGATATTTTAACGTTGTATCACGGTAAATTCATCACACCCTGTTATGCATCGAAGCGTGAAACGTGAACAATGACAGTCGGGAAAAGAGGGTGCTAACAACAGCATAATGCACCTAATTCAGTACGCACAACAACTGTAGCTCAATACTTCCGGAGAGGTGAAGAGAGCGCACAAATTATGTCTGAGTGGGATGTGGTAAAACTTGAGACAGCTGTCTGCTCGCATATTATTATTATTTATCTTGTTCTCCGAGCTGAGGAAGTCAAAAGTGGGGAAAAAAAGAAATTAAGAAAGAGAAATACTTGGTGATAATTCGTGAGACAAAAATTAAACATAATTTTCGGGATTCCCGCACCAAACAATTCTAAAAATGACAGGAAATAGCGTTGTTAATGGCAGTCGATCTGAAAACTTCTGAAAAAAAGGGGGGAGGGAGGGGGGAGGGGGGAGCAGAGAAAGAGGGGGGAGGAGTACTGAGGAGGAAATTATCTAATACTGAACGTGCACGATTTTAATTTTCTTGTACACTTTTTGTAGGAAAATTATTGGAGATTTTTGCATTTAAAGAAATATATTCTTTTTCAAGATTGTTGTTTTGTATGTCAGTATGACTATGTCAGCTTAACAGGTTTTTTTTGGTTAATAAAATGAATTAGCCTTCACCGGACAATCAACAGGGTACTTAGCCTTCACAGGACAATCAAAGGGGCCAATGGCATATGAACGGTTAAGAACCCCTGTGATAGAGCAATTACTGAAACAATACGCAACATTTCTGGTTACTATTATTACAACCTTGACTGGAGGTTAAGACGCGAAGCAGATGGAACAATCTGATTCGCTCAAATTATTATTTTATGCAACGAAAAACAACGGAACAGGTATTTAGGTCAGGTGTTGTAGGAGATGCGAAAAATTAACGCAGCGGTAAAGATGAGCATGGCGGGCTGGTGTGTCTGGGTCGGTTTGAGGTACCGGATTCTAGAGTTATGCCTCATGTACGTAGTTCCCTGAGATCTCTGTTGAGATATGAAAGAATAGAACAAGCTGTTACCTCAGGCATGTCGTACAAGGCGACTAATATGAGGTTGGGCAGGAGGTTGACAACCTCATCGTGTAAGACTAATTGCTACAGAAACGACAGTTGTAGGAGCATGAATGTCTGGTAACAACTACCATGTTTGACTACCTGCTAACAACTACCAAGTTTGACTACCTGATAACAACTACCAAGTTTGACTATCTGCTAACAACTACCAAGTTTGACTATCTGCTAACAACTACCAAGTTTGACTACCTGCTAACAACTACCAAGTTTGACTACCTGCTAACAACTACCAAGTTTGACTACCTGCTAACAACTACCAAGTTTAACTATATGCTAACAACTACCAAGTTTGACTATGTGATAACAACTATCAAGTTTGACTTTATGCTAGCAACTACCACGTTTGCCTATCTGCTAACAACTACCAAGTTTGACTATCTGCTAACAACTATCAAGTTTGACTACCTACTAACAACTACCAAGTTTGACTATCTGCTAACAACTATCAAGTTTGACTATCTGCTAACATCTACCAGGTTTGACTACCTACTAATAACTACCAAGTTTGACTACCTACTAACAACTACCAAGTTTGACTATCTGCAAACAACTACCAAGTTTGACTAACTGCTAACAACTACCGAGTTTGACTAACTACTAACATCTACCAAGCTTGACTACCTACTAACAACTACCAGGTTTGACTACCTACTAACAAATACCAAGTTTGACTATCTGCTAACAACTAACAAGTTTGACTATCTGCTAACAACTACTAAGTTTGACTATCTGCTAACTACTACCAAGTATGACCATCTACTAACAACTACCAAGTTTGACTATCTGCTAGCATCTACCAAGTTTGACTACCTACTAACAACTACCAAGTTTGACTTCCTGCTAACAACTACCACGTTTGACTACCTACTAACAACTACCGAGTTCGACTACCTACTAACAACTACCAAGTTTGACTATCTGCTAACATCTACCAAGTTTGACTACCTACTAACAACTACCGAGTTCGACTACCTACTAACAACTACCAAGTTTGACTATCTGCTAACAACTACCAAGTTTGACTATTTGTTAACATCTATCAAGATGGACTATCTGCTAACAACTACCAAGTTTGACTATTTGCTAACAACTACCAAGTGTGACTATCTGGTAACAACTACCAAGTTTGACTATCTGCTAATAACTACCAAGTTTGACTATCTGCTAACTACTGCCAAAATTGACTATCTGCTAACAACTATCAAGTAATCAAGTATGACCATCTACTAACAACTACCAAGTTTGACTATCTGCTAATAACTATCAATTATATGGAGCCGCGCTAGCGTAGTGGTTACAACACCGCTCTGGCGACCGGGTGATTCAGGATCAAACCCGGGTGACGGCATTTGAGGATTTTTCGTCGACCGGGATTTGGACTGGATTAACTCGAGACCTGGCGAGAACATTTGAAGGAGTGTCGTCGACCAGGGATTGGCGGCTCCTGAGCCGACCCAGCTCTAATGGGTACCTCCGAAAACGGCGAGTATATGCCTGAATGGCGAGGGACACTTGTCTCTGTACAAGAAAATAGGATACTCACGTAAAAATCAATGTCAGGTTAGACATTAAAAAATAATAACCTGAGATTTCGCCTCGAGTATTAGCGGGCGTACGGAAAAAAAAATATATCACTTACAACTATCTTCTAACAACTATCAAGTATGACTATCTGCGAACAACTACCAAGTTTGACTACCTACTAACAACTACAAAGTTTGACTATCTGCTAACAACTATCAAGATTGACTATCTGCTAACATATACCAAGTTTGACTATTTGCTAACAACTACCAAGTTTGACTATCTACTAACAACTACCAAGTTTGATTACCTACTAACAACTATCAAGTTTGACTATCTACTAACAACTACAAGTAATCAAGTATGACTATCTGCTAACAACTATCAAGTATGACTACCTACTAACAACTACCATGTTTGACTATCTACTAACAACTAACAAGTTTGACTATCAGCTAACATGTACCAAGTTTGACTATCTACTAACAACTACCAAGTTTTACTATCAGCTAACAACTACCAAGTTTGATTATCTGCTAATAACTACCAAGTTTGACTGAATAACTGCTAACAACTACCAAGTTTGATTATCTGCTTATAACTACCAAGTTTGACTATGTGCTAGGTCAAGGAAGATGAGAGAAACTGCTGTAGGGTTGTTGGATATGAACAAGAAATCTAAAATGGTGATTCGTTCTACTAAAAAAAGCGATAATGAAAAAAGCGAAACATCTAACAAGTTTGACTATCTGCTAACAACTAGCCAAGGCTGACTATCTGCTAACAACTATCAAGTTTGACTATCTGCTAACAACTACCAAGTTTGATTATCTGATAACAACTATCAAGCTTGTAATCTGCTAACAAGTAGCCAAGAGTATGTAGTGGAAGCGGACTAAGTCCAGGAGTGTAGGAGGAACAGGTGTTATATATATTGTAGAAGACGAATTAAGTAGACTGTAAATGAGGGACGAGGTTTTTGAAAATTTTTATTGAGAGAAATTAAATTTAAAGTAAGTCGCGTGTAGTTCTCGTGGGTCGCTGGGGGGGGGAGGGGGGGGGGGGGGGGGGGGGGAGGGTGGGGGGGGGTAGGGAGGGCAAAGAAAGGATAAGTACTGCTCCCTGAGGCAAATCGTAAGGTGCAATTAAGATGAGGTTCTGCACGATGTGAGGAAATCATAATGTAAACAACTAACTGCTACAGAAAACAGTGCTGGAAGAGCACATTAATGATGTTCTGCAGGCTTCCTGCAAGGGGAATAGCTGTAGTTGTGGTTCTATGCTCCATATGGAGCGAAAAAGTAAAGAAGAAGCAGAACCGTCAAATTACGGGCTGATTTCCCCGAAATACAGTAGAAATTAAAAGAAGACTCGCAATTGCCTCACATAAACTACTGCAGATGAAAAACCTATGGCAAGGCACAAGCAAAGAAACAAAGTTACAACTAATCAGAGCATGTATATTCCCAGTAGCAACATACGGCTGCGAGACATGGACACTTGATAAAACAGTTGCAAAAAAGATTACATCATTCAAAATGAGATGCTGCAGAAGGATGTTGAGAATACCCTGGACAGAAAAAAAGACCAACAGAGAAGTACTGCACTCACTAAATGTATAGAGGAAAATTGGCTCTTATATACCATCGCAATAAGAAAGCTGAAATTTTTATGTCATAAAAAAAGACATAATAGTCTGGAAAAATTAGTAATGGAAGACATGGTCCCTGGAAAAAGGGGAAGGGTACGACCTAGACGACGGTGGATCCAGGACATCACAGAGAGTCTGAACTTGTCTTTGGATGATGCAGGTCGACTTGCCCAGAATCGTGATGCGTTCAGAGCAGCTGTAATGGAGACAACGTTCTGGAGAGAATTTGTCACATGATGATGACAGAATAAAAAAAAGTGAAGGAGAAAAAAAAAACAAAATCACAGACGAGTTTCGCTGACCTATCGCAGGAACAACTAATTGTATTATTTAATAAATGTTGTGTCCAGATACACTGATTCTTTTTTAATCAGTGAGAGCGAAAAAAAAAAACATAATACGGTACAGATGATTGTATCAACAGACGCGAGAACTTTGAGAAACGAGAGCGCGAACGGTTTTTGTATTGTATGTGGCTTGAGCAGGAAAGACAACCGATGAACTGGATTACATGGGATTTGCCAGGAAAGACAGGTAGAAAGAGAAGAATCGGCCAAAACTGACATACAAAATAAATGTGGGTAACAACATGGCAATTGAAAATCCATACTTCTCACAGTTATACGAGATCTACTTAAATTGAATGGAAACGTTCTAATGTAAAAATAAATAAATAAATCAATTAATTAAATAATTATAAAGTCCTAAGGTATGCAGTTATCTATTTTTTTTTTCATAGCATTTTTAAGCAACACTTAAATCTATCACAACATGGCAGACGGAAATGCGTGCAGTCTGCTAACGCTGTGAGGTAGTTGATGAACATTATTTTATCTCATTGCGCACTCACTCAACTCACGTCTGTTTAAAATAAAATGGAAAAAGAAAACAGGAAAGGAAATACAGAAAAAGTATAATTCAAGAAGGGTGAGAGATTTGACAAATGTGTACTGTCCTACATAAACAGCTTAAATTCTTAGCCTCAAGTGCTGCTTTTGTTAATCGCGTTTGCTAGCAGAATGATAAGACTAGGGGGCGCATTAGTTCCAAGTGTTGGATGTAATTGAACAAACCTAAACTGAATAACGCATCAGCCAAACAGATATAGTCTTTAGTTTTGCAAAATGGATTTTCTTTCAATCTTTCTCTAATATTTCCTTCTTCAGCCGGGCATTCTTTCAACGTTATGCTTTTTTTTTAAATTTCTTGCACAGCATCTTTTTCTACTTTATATCTTCCCTGCATTAAATAAATCAAACTCTAAACTTGATGGAAAATATTTATGCTCGTTATCTCTGAAAAAAAGTTTTCTGCTATTGTGTAGGAGAATACACTAAAAACAGCATACTATATTCATTACTTCCCTTGCTCTAGTAATACTGTAGCAGAAAAACCGCTAAATTTATTCGTTCCCGTGTCTTGACACTGATCTCATTTTCTGAAAGAAGATCATAACATCAAATCAGGAACTTTCTGTAGAACACATGTGTTGACAGCAAGTCGCCACTGATTGGCTAACTGCGGAACTGTTGAACACGAAAGTCCCTAGTGATTAGCTAACACATGAAATGTCAAAGTCGCACACGTTTATTCACATACTATAAACAGGAAACAATGTATTTTATTAGGTGGGAGTTTCTCTACTTAAAAGACCTCTTGGGTATTCCTAACCAAATTCTAAACTTAACATTTTCTCTTTACGAAATATTCCTTCTGCAGTAAGGCTCGTGGTTACGGCGGATTCGTCTAACGGCATTCCACCGATACGAACGAGCCCATAAGCCTAATTAATTCTTAATTTCGAATAAACTCAATTAATTTTCATTTAATGGAGCGATATTCGTTACTTACGAACCAGCCAAACTTATTCTGACTCGGGTGAGTAGCAGACGTTTACCGGTCGTCAAGAGGCTAATGCGTAGGAACGTGTCATTTTAGTGAGCTCAGGCTCTCGTTCTGTATTATCTCGCCTAGTGTAAAAATACCATGATATTAACATTGTTGTTTTTTGTTTGAATTGTTTGTCCACAATTCACTGTATTTGCTACATTGTCAGTCAGTATTAATAAACTTTGAGCATTTTTCATAAAAATAAATGTTATAAAACATTTTGTTGTGCTGATGTTAGATTAATGAACACTTGTGTGCACATTTAGTGGACGCGCAAATTCCGACTTATCATACAAAATCGGGTTACGAACGCATTTTTTTTTTTGTACGCCCGCTATTACTCGAGGCGAAATCTCAGGTTATTTATGTCTAACCTGAGACTGATTTTACGTGAGTATCCCGTTTTTCTTGCACAGAGACAGGTGTCCCTCGCCATTCAGGCAAATACTCGCCGATTTCGGAGGTACCCATTAGAGCTGGGTCGGCTCAGGAGCCGCCAGTCCCTGGTCGATGACACTTCTTCAAATGGGCTCGCCAGGGCTCGAGTTAATCCAGTCCAAATCCCGGTCGACGAAAATCTTCAAATGTTCTCGCCCGGGTTTGATCCTGGGTCACCCGGTCGCCAGCGCAGTGTGGTAACCACTACGTTAGCACGGCTCCACGAACGCACTTAAAAACGGGACTCGTTTGTAGCTAGCCCGACAACAACCAACTCAACAACCTCAACCGCACTATAACCAGCGTCCTTTTCAGGACGTACACAGCGATCGCAATAGTCAAAATGGGCCGAAAGAAACCTCACGCTAAAAAGAGGAAGATTTATACCAGCCCACCAGCGCAGAACAGCCAGGGGAATAACACAATCAACAAAGAAAGACAGCCAGAGAGCAAAACTGCCCCAAGTACTCGTGCGGGGACCGAAATTTCTCCAACTCTTGATACGATGACGGAGCTAGCTGCGACGTGTATCGACCCGGTTGAGAGCCCGAATGACCAGACTCCTTGCGAGGAAGAGCAGAAAGCAGATGCAAGCAGTTCTGAACTTGACGATGAAGACCCAGAATATGACTACATGGTGAGCGCATTAGAGCAGATAGAACAGATGTCAGAAGAAGAAGACCAGATGAAAGCGTTAGAACAGATAAAACAGATGTTGGAAAGAAGAAAAAGAAGACAGGAGCCTAAAACCCAGGGACCACCACCACAAGTACCCAAATCGTCAACTGAAGCCCTGTCTACTACAGAGAAGCTACACAAAACACCGTTGACACCACCACACGATGCCGAGATGAAAGAAGCACTATTTGAGGCGGCTCGAGTGTGTCAGACATCGAGATACGCCGGAATCCTACAAAGAACAGCCAAGTCCTCCGAGGTGAACAAGAGAAGCAAAATCACAAGCAGACAGAAGAGGACAGGGCACCGAGCCCGAAGACAAATACTCAACCAGTGGTAGCAGATGGGAGATGCCGCCCAGGCGAACTAAGAAAAAGTATTCACAAAGAACAGGATCAAGAGCGCAAAATAAAAATTACGCAGTTGTCGGAAGGAGAAGCCACACTCAGGGCACTCCCGGACGACAAAGTAATCAATGTCCTGGAGAAAGTAGTAGGCAAAAGAGGCATAATTAGTATCAGAAGGCACCAACAGGGAGTGACACTTGCCCTGAATGATACAGAAAAAACTAAATCGCTGATGACTGCTCTGGCATCCGGGCCTAAAGAATTTCAGCTACCACACCGGATCAAAATCCAAGCAGAAATCTACACTGAAACCAAGAGAGTAGTCATCAAAGGGATAGACACCAACTTGTCAGACACAGAGGCCCTCAGCTACATCCAGGCCGAAAACCCTCGGTACAGATTCACACACGCAGAAAGGCTTAAATCCTGGAACAAAGAAGACACCAGACTGATAATAGTGACTCTACAGGGGAAAACAGTCCCAGAAAACATCACTATCCAGAATAGACCTCGAAGAGCACATGCCTTCATCCCGCCAGTGATACAATGTTCAAAGTGCCAGGGATTTTCTCACACAAGGAACACGTGCAGAAAAGAGACGGTCTGTAGATACTGTGCGGGCAGCCACGAATACAAAGACTGCCCAAAAGCCAAAAAAGACCAAGACTACAAAGCACCAAATAACAATAGAAAATGTACCAACTGCCTCGGAAAGCACGGAGCACGATACCGAGGATGTCCCGAATACCAACAAACAAGGCAAATAATTACAGTTGCCATTGGAAAGGGAGTATCATACCATGAGGCAAAAAACACACTGAAGGCAAGTACTCTAGGTGATAGGCGCCAAGACAGCCTAACGGAACAAGTCAGACGGCTCACGACTGAAGTGAGAGAATTGAAACAACAACTGCGAAAGGAGAGAGAAAACCGCCAGCCACACAA
Source organism: Oreohelix idahoensis (assembly GCA_024509875.1). Lineage (NCBI taxonomy): Eukaryota > Metazoa > Mollusca > Gastropoda > Stylommatophora > Oreohelicidae > Oreohelix > Oreohelix idahoensis. Next base: position 53,821 of record JAMPIV010017109.1, read on the forward strand.
AAACAGAACCTCAACTGACAGATGTGAAGAAATACATGACAGCTCGGAAAGCGCGAAACAACAACAAGTCATAAACGACATGAAAATAATACACCAAGACATGAAAAGAATTCAGCAACAGATAGAAGAAGATGTAAGGAAACTGATAGAACTGAAAGATGGAAACGAACAACTACTGAAAAGAATAGAGGCAGAAAGAATGACCATTGAAGAAATTACATCAAACACAAAAGACACTAAAACGAACGACCAATCAAACGAAAAAGTCATCGAGGAAACGTGGGAAGAGCTACTCCCAACAATGATAGAAAAAAGCGCTTTCCCAGACACTGGAGAAAAGGAAGACACAAGAAGCAGAAACGAGGAGGGCAAAAACTCACAAAACCTAACAAGCCAGATAGGAAAACAACAAATGTACACCATGAACACGCCACGACACCCCGAATGGACAAGAGCAAAGAGGTATCCTGACAGGCAGCTAGTGGTCCTTTTTAGGACCAGTCCTTTTCAGGACTAACAACAGGCTAGCACCGAAGATAGTAAACACCCTATATACCCCAATTATAACCAACTTTCAGGTTGAACAGGGTATTACAGCAACATAGTAGACGAAATCAACAACAACAACAACAGCTAGCCCGACTTAATACGTAAGTTGGAATTTGCACGTCCAGTAAATGTGCCCTTGAGAACGGAAGTCGTTCACAATCCGAGACTTAAATGCACTCATATTCTAGCTCAGTTCAGCCGCCATGGGAAAGTATCTACTTTAACCAGGAAATAGTGTTCCTTGTGTATGTAATGTAATCTGGGATGTCTTACTGGTATAGAGAGCGGGTCTAATGTCATTTTTCACTTATGTGGTCTGAGCCTTCAATAACAGGCCATTAGATGGTGCACGAGAACACAACCCTAGTGACACGGAGACAACCTCATCAAGTTATACCGAAACTGGGGGTGCCACCTTACAACACAATATGGACAATAGTTCCCCTTTATTGGGGTGTCCCTAACTGACAAGTTGACTGCGGAGATACTTCGTGTATTAGCCAGTTCTGCGGATAACCGCACGTCGACCTGTTCCCGCGATTGCCTGCCACCGTCCATGATTGAAGATTCGAACATGAAACCCAGTATTAAAAAGCTTGTCAGAAGTCACTTCCCGACTGAAAGGCTCGATTGTTGGATGTGTCAGATATCTCGTCATGGCCCTTTATGTCCCTTGTCTCGAACCAGGAACTAGGAGGTCAGAGGCCACTAATGTTTATAGTTCTCTCACTGGCACGCTAGGTCCCACACCACATTGGTGCTGTCATTTTGTCATAATTGTCGTTTCCCTCAAGTTCCCCAAATGAAACACGAGCTCTTTAAGGAAATTTAGCAGATTAGAGGATGTCAGGACATTGGTACGAGAAGCCGCATCCTTGTTTGATGTACGCGGTTAATTTCCGGAATTATATAATTTCATTACGCGTATTACATTAGAGGATAGGCAGCTATACTCGTGGCTAATTACTGTACTAGAGAAATATACCAGGATATTGTCAAAGGTAGCACTTTAGCTATTTCTTGTCCTTGTGGAAACTTCAGTTAATGTGTCGCCTCATTTTAAACTCGGGTTAAAATTCAGTTTCCCAAAATAAACGAAATAAATGGATTAAAACAATCTTCCCATACCCCTCAGTGACAAGGCCCGTGCGTAAAGTCTAGGAAGAATTGGACGACTGTTCCCATGTCGTAAGAGGCGGCTAGCAAAATCACACTGTGTAAAACGGATTGTTAAAAAAACACAGGTTTTGCAAGAACACGTGAAGTGTTTTGATACATTCTGACTGGATGGAAGCCAGCTGCACTAGTGACCTCGTGCTTATATATATATATATATATATATATATATATATATATATATATATATATATATATATATATATATATATATATATATATATATATTGGACACTCAATAAAACAGTTGCAAAAAATGTTACATCATTCGAAATGAAATGCTACAGAAGGATGTTGAGAATACCCTGGATAGAAAAAAAGACCAACAGAGAAGTACTGCACTCACTAATCGTACAGGAACATTGGCTCCTAAATACCATCGCAATAAGGAAGCTGAAATGTTTCGGTCATATAAAAGACATAATAGTCTGGAAAAAATAGTGATGGAAGGCATGGTCCCTGGAAAAAGGGGAAGGGGTCAACCTAGACGACGGTGGACCCTGGACATCACAGAGAGTCTGAACTTGTCTTTGGCTGATGCAGGCCGACTTGCCCAGAATCGTGATGCGTTCAGAGCAGCTGTAATGGAGACAACGTTCTGGAAAGAATACGTCACATGATGATGATGATATATATATGTCGTGGAATATTCTAATCCACATATATAAATTATCAAGTAAATATAAAGCCTAATAAATACATATAATAAATAAAGGAAGAAGAATGGTAAAGAACAGTGCTGTCACAATGACTGTACTCGAAATCCCCCTTGTTTTATGCTTCGTCTGCAAATTGTAACGCTTTCACGTTGATAGTAAAAGCTTACTGTATTATTACCCGCTTTCTTCAATGAAACGTGTGCTGCATTTCTAAGAAAAACATTGAGAGGCCCTGCGTAATGACCTAAATTAATCCTAACATTAATTATATTACGTTACCAAAACGAACGAACAGATGGACTCAAATATAGAGAGAGAGAGGGGGGCGAATAAAATCGGGAACGCATGCAACACGCGTCGCGCGATACACAAATGCTGCCATCACGCGTGTAAGTCTACATGCACTAATTGTTTTTCAGACGGACAGTGATAAAATACACTACCCTTTCCCAGAGTTAGGTTTATAAATCATAAAAAACTCTTATTAGGAAAGACAACATTAGATGGGTTTACGGTTGAAAACATAACAGTACCCAGACAGCACATCTTCGAAACAGGAGGTAGAAAATACATATTTTGAACGCAGCCACGTAGCTCTTTCAAATTGGTATATTTGGGTTCCTTAGGGCTTGCTGACAAATAATATGTAAAACGTTACGCAAATAGTCCAGGAATTAATAAATTATACCCAAAATAAAATAGTGAGGATGCCTGACAGCATGGAATCATTTCTGCTCATAAAATTTTTTTTATATAACGTGTTTGAAAAAACCTTACGTTACATAAATAGCCTACCATGTAAACTCCCAATTGATTGGAGCGCAACAAATGAAAGCCTAACCACGATTGGTCGGACTATAAATACTATCTTTCGTTGTTAGGGGAAACGGGGAAAGGTAACATTTTTTTCAAACACTTGTCGAAACGGGGCCTCATTGGCTAGACTCGCTGGATATAATCACTTGGGAGCGTTAGTTCGAAACCACTTGTTTAAATAAGCTTGATAAAGCATCAGTGCGTTGAAGCCAGCTCACAATTTTGCTAAAATAAAAGCCTGGAACATAAGCAGATGGAAATTTGTGCCAGTAATTGTGCCAGAATTCATTGCTAATCAACGTATCTGTGTTTATTTCCATGAAATTGTGGTAAGCTTGAACCATTCAGTATCTTTTAATGAAAATTGAATGTAAATTGTTAATTTATGCCTGTATATATATGTGTAGTTCAGTGGCAAACAAGAGATAAAGCCTATAATGCTCCAGCCTGAACAGAGGGTGTCGGAGGAAAGTCAAACGGCATGGAATGGCCAAATAGTACACTGACACCTAGATGATTGACTAGAAAGAAATAATGCTGGAATTGCAGAGGCGTAGTAACCATTAAGGAGGTTAATGCTGGTATAAAGTACTTCAGAATGAAGCTGATAGTTGGCCTAACGCTCTGAACTCAATGTTTGTGCTGTATTGTGATCAGTGTAAAAGAGAGTATAAGTTAGTTATGAAGTAGAAGGTACATCCTTCTTGATTTCAGGGACCGTGGTCTTGATGGTAGTGAGCAGCACCTAGTCAGAGCTTTGCTGAATCCTGAGTCGGACAGCATACTCCTTGGTCTTTTTAGCTATCAGTGAGGTGTCTCCTGTAAGATATTCTCATAGAGTGTTATATGTATGTGAGTGTCACAGTGTTGTCAAGAGTAGTGGATTAAATTAAATTGTTTATCTGTCTGTTGTTGTGACTTACACTTCCCCATACTCATACCCTAGACACATAACGTAGCATCACACTATTCCAGAATAATTCTGACTGAGATATAGAGATATGTGGTAGCAAGTAAGGTTATCTATAATACACTACTCTTAATAGATATAGATACCTTCACAGCTGATCTCAGTCAGTACACTAAGTCCCCTATAAATATTTATAACATCCCACTTCACCACATATATTGGGGTCTCGCTCTTGGGATTTTGAATCTTTAACTATTAAAAATATTGGGGGTAATTCACTTCAGGGAATATAAGAATTAAAAGGTATCCTTGGGTGGAATTAAATAAGGTTGAGCTCACGGTGCCTGTGTTGTCCATTATATATATTTAGAATTTGAAGTGTTGGTTAGACATTATATAAATTTACCTGATAGACAATGGCGGACCTGGCCAAATTTCGATCTGCTGCTGTTCCGACTGCAAAAGAGTTAGGATTAGATGGGCAAGTTATGGTTGCCTATGTCACTACGGAATGTGACAAATTTATTGAACGCGAAGAAAGAAGGTTTGAAGCCGAAAGAAAGTTAGAGGCTGACAAGGAAATTAAGAGGTTGCAGATTGAGGCTGAGGCTAAGAAATTGGAGGCAGAAAGAGAAGACAAAAGATTAGCTGCAGAAAGGGAAGAGAGGAAATTAGCTGCAGAAAGGGAAGCAGAAGAAAAAAGATTACAAAGGGAACATGAGTTACGACTAAGGGAGTTTGAGTTTCAAGGCCATGCTCCTGAAAATGGTGCCAGTCCCTTTGCCTCTGATGCTACGGTTACTCAGGGAGCCTCAACCTCAGCTATGAATTTTCATTTAGATCATTTTGTTGAGAAAGACGATGATATTGAGAGCTACCTAAATAGGTATGAGCTATTAGCTACCACGTATGGGTTAGAGAGAGAAAGATGGAGCTTAAAGTTATCTCAAGGACTTTGTGGGGCAGCTTATGAAGTTTTTGCAAAAATGAGCAGAGGTGATCAGGAAAATTATGACATGCTAAAGCAGGCTCTTTTGTTAAGGTATGAAAAGAATGCAGAATTCTATAGAAAAAAATTTAGGAATGCTAAACTACTGTCAGGTGAAACCTATCACCAGTTCTCTGCACGAATAGAGACATACTTGGAGAAATGGACTTCTCTGGGGAAAACCCAAGATCTTAAGGAAATGGTCCTTATAGAGCAATTAAGAGAGTCCACGGCTCCAGACCTGAGAAAGTTTCTCATGGAACAAGGTGCAGAGAGGCTGGGTGAGTTGCTAAATGTTGCTGAAAGGTATCAAGCAGCTCAAGCAGAGGTAACAGGTAATAAAAAGAAACAAGTGGATAACTTTAGGGCACCCCAGAACTTTAATAAATTTGATCCTAAGGATCAAAATAAAGGTAAGCACCAATTTGATAGGCCACGGTATGAAAATAAAAATAAATTCCCACAATTCGATGAAAGGAAATATGATGAAAGAAAATCTTTCAACCAAGGAAAAAGGTGGTGTAAAAATTGTAAGATGAACAATCATGACACTGACCATTGTAGAAGGAAACCTCCTCATTTTGCTGCTATGACATCGGGGAAAAAGGAAAAGAAGGGCAAACCTGAAGAATTACAGGAACCATACCACCCCCCAGTGTGTGAAGATGTCATCTGTAATGGTGTCACTATAAGATGTTTATATGATACCGGTTTAGATTACGATTCCGTTGTGAGTTCTCACCTGGTGCAGGCCGATCAATACACCACAGAAACAGTGGAGATTCAAACTGCAACCAAGGATGTAGCTACCATGACACTTCCCGTCGCCCGAATAAAAGTGAAAACGCGATATGTGGAAGGAATCATAAAAGCAGCAGTGATAAATGAGCCAATCTACCCTCTAATATTGGGGTGTAGATATGTCTTCTTGGGGAATCCCAAGAGACCTGTGATATTGGCAACAGTGCAGACCAGATCACAGTCAAAGAAGGAGGAGGATAATCCCATAAATACTCACCCAGATGAGATGAGGAAGGCACAGGCTGAGGACAAAACACTCAAGCCATGTTTCAAGAAGTTGCCCAAATCTCATACACCTCCAGGCAAGGGAGAGTTTTTTATATGAAGAACAAACTGATATATAGGAAGGCTGGATCTGAATCCAATGGTCACGGACAGCTGGTCCTTCCCACTTCATATAGGACTAAAGTGTTGGAACTAGGGCATGCGATTCCCTTCAGTGGTCATATGGGAATCAGCGCAACAGGACAGCGAATAGCTTGTCACTATTTCTGGCCAGGAATAACTGAAGATATCAAACGATATGTAAAATCCTGTCCAGAGTGCCAACGAGTAGCACCTAAACATTGGACTGCACCAGCAACTCTGGGGGAAATGCCCATAGTGGGAACACCCTTTGAGAGAGTTGCCGTGGATCTTGTGGGACCTCTCACCCGAACCAAGAGAAGGAACAGCTACATTCTGACTCTGGTGGACACTTGTTCTATGTGGGGAGAGGCAGTAGCCCTGTCATCGATTGATTCTAAACATGTGGCAGAGGCATTGCTCACAATTTTCACAAGGTTAGGCTTTCCCAATCAAATCTTGACTGATAATGGCTCTCAGTTCAAGGGGAAACTAACTGAAGAAGTTTTCAGGATCTTCCAGGCCAAACACTTCCATTGTAGTGTGTATCATCCCCAAGGGAACGGCCAAGTGGAAAGATTTAACGGCACATTGATGTCGATCCTGAGAAAGTTGGCACACGAAAAACCAGATACATGGGACCAGTACCTGCACGCCGCCCTCTTTGCTTATCGGGAGGTACCCCATAGTTCAACCGGTATGGCCCCGGCAACATTATTGTTTGGAAGGCCAATAAAAGGTCCACTTGAAGCTTTGTTAAGAACGTGGACTGATGAAAAGGCAGAGGAAAACATTACATCTTCATACCAATATGTTAATGAGCTGACCACTCGGTTGAAAACTGGCTGGAAACTTGCCAATGAAAATTTGAAACAAGCCAGGAAGAAACATGCTGCCTATTATAACAGGAAGGCGAAAGACAGAAATTTGGCTGTGGGAGAGAAAGTACTGCTTCTTTTGCCCGGGAGTCAGAATAAGTTACAAATTGGATGGCAGGGTCCATATACAGTTCTAGAGAAGGTGTCTAGAACAAATTATAAGATAGATAAGAAGGGGAAAGAAAAAATCTATCATGTGAATCTCCTGAAGAAATATTTGGAAAGAGAACATCAGGAAGAGACACACTTGTTGACCTTGTCCATCGCCATGGAGATGAAAAAGGAACCACTTTCATCATTTGAATATCCATTACACCCCTGTGAGACAGCGGCACAGGTGAAAATCAGTACACATTTAACGAAAACTCAGAAAGAGAGAGTGCAACAGGTTCTAAATAATCATGCAGAGGTGTTAACAGACCGACCAGGGCATACAAACCTATTGGAATATGATATGAAACTAATAGACTCCACACCTGTCTGTATGAAACCATATTCGATTCCTTTTGCTAAGGAGAAAGCTTTGAAGGAAGAGATAGACTATCTATTGAAGGAAGGAATTATTTCGCACAGTGAGTCTTCGTATAGTTCCGGTGTTGTACTCTTAAGGAAGCCCTCTGGAGAACATAGACTCTGTATAGATTACAGGAGACTGAATGCTATTACAGAAGGACAGGTGGATCCATTGCCGGATACAAATCAGCTGTTTGCCAGACTAAATAAAGCTAAATATTTCTCAAAAGTGGATCTGAGTAAAGGATACTATCAGATTCCAGTAAAGCCTGAGGTTAGACCATACCTAGCTTTTAGTACCTCAGAAGGACACTATGAGTTTAATAGATTGCCATTTGGATTGAAGAATGCGCCTAGTGTCTTCTCTAGAATGATGAGAAAATTATTGGATCCTCTGAATAATCCCTGTATAACAAATTTTATGGATGATATCCTTATAGCAACAGAAACATTTGAGGAACACATTGACTCTCTGAACATGCTGTTTGATCGACTTAGGGAGGCAAATTTAACAGCCCGACCAACCAAATGTTGCGTTGGATGTAAAGAATTGGAATTTTTGGGACACACAGTTTATCAGGGAAATATGACCCCTGACCCAAAGAATTTAGAAAAACTACAGAAAGCCCCGAGACCACAAACCAAGAAGGACGTGAGATCCTTTGTCTCATTATGTGGTTTCTACCAGAAGTATATCAAAAACTTTAATTCCATATGTGCACCTTTAACGGAATTGACACGTAAAGGACATCCAGATCGCATTACATGGACACCACAATGTGAAATGACTTACCAAGAATTGAAGGAAAAGCTCACAAGTAAACCCATTTTGAAATTACCTGACTTAAGTCAAGAATTCATAGTAAGGACGGATGCAAGTAATATTGGGTTAGGTGCAACTTTACTACAGAAATCAGATGCATTGGATGGGGAATTAAGCCCAGTGGCATATGCTAGCAGAAAGTTGAATAAAGCTGAAATCAACTACTCAACTAGCGAAAAAGAATGTCTTGCAGTAATATGGGCGATAAAGAAATTCAATATTTATCTATATGGGAAGGCATTTAAGTTGCAAACAGATCACAAACCTTTATCGTTTCTAGCACAGGCTAAGCATGAGAACTCCAGGTTACTCCGATGGTCTTTACTTTTGGCTCCATATAATTTTAGCATTGAGTATATATCTGGAAAAACCAATTTGGGAGCGGATTTTTTAAGCCGCCATCCGTGTGATGAGAATCACCGTAAACACCAGAAATAATAATGAATTTCTCTATGTGAATATAGAATAAAGGACTGACATATAATGTCTGTTTTAAGAGGGGAGGTGTCGTGGAATATTCTAATCCACATATATAAATTATCAAGTAAATATAAAGCCTAATAAATACATATAATAAATAAAGGAAGAAGAATGGTAAAGAACAGTGCTGTCACAATGACTGTACTCGAAATCCCCCTTGTTTTATGCTTCGTCTGCAAATTGTAACGCTTTCACGTTGATAGTAAAAGCTTACTGTATTATTACCCGCTTTCTTCAATGAAACGTGTGCTGCATTTCTAAGAAAAACATTGAGAGGCCCTGCGTAATGACCTAAATTAATCCTAACATTAATTATATTACGTTACCAAAACGAACGAACAGATGGACTCAAATATAGAGAGAGGGGCGAATAAAATCAGGAACGCATGCAACACGCGTCGCGCGATACACAAATGCTGCCATCACGCGTGTAAGTCTACATGCACTAATTTTTTTTCAGACGGACAGTGAGAAAATACACTACCCTTTCCCAGAGTTAGGTTTATAAATCATAAAAAAACTCTTATTAGGAAAGACAACATTAGATGGGTTTACGGTTGAAAACATAACAGTACCCAGACAGCACATCTTCGAAACAGGAGGTAGAAAATACATATTTTGAACGCAGCCACGTAGCTCTTTCAAATTGGTATATTTGGGTTCCTTAGGGCTTGCTGACAAATAATATGTAAAACGTTACGCAAATAGTCCAGGAATTAATAAATTATACCCAAAATAAAATAGTGAGGATGCCTGACAGCATGGAATCATTTCTGCTCATAAAATTTTTTTTATATAACGTGTTTGAAAAAACCTTACGTTACATAAATAGCCTACCATGTAAACTCCCAATTGATTGGAGCGCAACAAATGAAAGCCTAACCACGATTGGTCGGACTATAAATACTATCTTTCGTTGTTAGGGGAAACGGGGAAAGGTAACATTTTTTAAAACACTTGTCGAAACTGGGCCTCATTGGCTAGACTCGCTGATATACACACTTGGGAGCGTTAGTTCGAAACCACTTGTTTAAATAAGCTTGATAAAGCATCAGTGCGTTGAAGCCAGCTCACAATTTTGCTAAAATAAAAGCCTGGAACATAAGCAGATGGAAATTTGTGCCAGTAATTGTGCCAGAATTCATTGCTAATCAACGTATCTGTGTTTATTTCCATGAAATTGTGGTAAGCTTGAACCATTCAGTATCTTTTAATGAAAATTGAATGTAAATTGTTAATTTATGCCTGTATATATATGTGTAGTTCAGTGGCAAACAAGAGATAAAGCCTATAATGCTCCAGCCTGAACAGAGGGTGTCGGAGGAAAGTCAAACGGCATGGAATGGCCAAATAGTACACTGACACCTAGATGATTGACTAGAAAGAAATAATGCTGGAATTGCAGAGGCGTAGTAACCATTAAGGAGGTTAATGCTGGTATAAAGTACTTCAGAATGAAGCTGATAGTTGGCCTAACGCTCTGAACTCAATGTTTGTGCTGTATTGTGATCAGTGTAAAAGAGAGTATAAGTTAGTTATGAAGTAGAAGGTACATCCTTCTTGATTTCAGGGACCGTGGTCTTGATGGTAGTGAGCAGCACCTAGTCAGAGCTTTGCTGAATCCTGAGTCGGACAGCATACTCCTTGGTCTTTTTAGCTATCAGTGAGGTGTCTCCTGAACCCAGAGGAGAATTCGAGCAGAGGAGTCCTTTCCTGCCGCCATCACGCCAGATAAGCGAATTGGCCAGCTGAGCTCAACATTATGTCCCCTCATCTTGAAATGACTTTGTAAAATTAACATTAAGAGGGGAAATTAATTGTCTTAATATCAGGAACTGAGAACATCTCCAATACTAGTTTCCTTAAGACAAACTATTGAAGTCATGATGACAACTACCAACAGAGCTTGAACAAAACAAAACCAGTATTACCTCATACTACTATTACACAACTGACACACATAGGATATTTTTAATAATATATGTCACTACCAGATTCATATTAATACATTCTGTACATAACTTGTAATTAACATTGATTGTGATTCCTGGTTCCTTTGTCTTTGAATCAGGACACACATATGCCTTTATGATAGAAATGAATACATATTGTTATTTGAAAAGTTACGAGTGTCTCCTGTAAGATATTCTCATAGAGTGTTATATGTATGTGAGTGTCACAGTGTTGTCAAGAGTAGTGGATTAAATTAAATTGTTTATCTGTCTGTTGTTGTGACTTACACTTCCCCATACTCATACCCTAGACACATAACGTAGCATCACACTATTCCAGAATAATTCTGACTGAGATATAGAGATATGTGGTAGCAAGTAAGGTTATCTATAATACACTACTCTTAATAGATATAGATACCTTCACAGCTGATCTCAGTCAGTACACTAAGTCCCCTATAAATATTTATAACATCCCACTTCACCACAATATATACACACATATATATGTCACTGCTTTTGAAAATTGCACCTTGAAAAAACAGATTTAAGGAAAGAGTTGGAAAAAATAATTAAAAACGTGTAAATATCAGCTGTTCACCTAAAATCTCAGCTGTCACCCGGTGGATCAAGGTATAAATTTTCCACCCCTGGTCTAAATCACCCGGTCGTACTGAATAAAGTTCCATCGTATGAGCCCACATAACATTGGCTTACCAGCATGCACTTTGACTAGTACACTAGTAAATGATGAAGCAAACACGAGTGAGTAGTAAAAAAATAAACAAATATAGCAGGGACTCATAAGAAAGACACGAGACAACAGACAATTAACTGAAGGGAAAGGCGTTCAGGGATTTCGAACCAGGGACAATTTTTCTCCCGTGTGTTACTCTGAAATATTTTGTTCTGTATTTCAGCGCAAACAATGTTATGTTAGTTCTTCTCCAGCAGATGTTATTCGATTCACAGGGAGCCTGGTGTTCTCCTACACCCCCCCCTCTCCCCCTTCTCTTCCCCCCCCCCATTCTTTAAACAAAAGTATTAAAAAAGTAACCTTTCATGCCAGGTTGGACTAGCGTTTTAATTCTCAGCTGTTTCTCACAGTGTATTTTTCCCCTCGTAATTTGGCCTTGGACAACAACATAAAAAATCAGGCTAGGACAGTAAGTTCCATTTAGCATCAAATATGAGAGTCACGTGGTATGACTAGAATATAGTGTTTTTCAATCCCTGATGTTACATTCGAATGTTGCAGAACCGAAATTCTCAAGTATGACCAAACTTGCAATGAAAAGCTAGCAAACTGGTTGCGCGAAACCATGACAAGAGTTCGTCAGTGGGTCAACTTTCAGTCCCCCAGTCTATCTGTTTGTTTGACTGTCAGTCTATCCGACTGTTTGTCCTCCGTTCGTCCATCCATTTGTCTGTCTTTCTGTCTGGTTAGTCTCTTTGAGGAACATAACACTATTTGCAATAGAAAGAACGGAATATTGTGGCGACACTTAACGGCTAATGGAGGACAGTTGTTCAAGAAAAATAATTTTATAACGGTTGGTAAGTTCGAAGCTGCTTTATGTATGCCAGGAGTGCCAACAATTTACTTTGAAAATATGTGTCCCTATAGCTGCCCGAGAGGGGGAGGGGGAAAGAGAGAGTGAGAGAGAGAGTGAGAGAGAGAGAGAGAGAACGAAATCTTTATTTCAGCAGGGTAAAGAAATAAGCATAAGTGCCCTTTTACATTTCTGCCCGGCAATACAGTTCTAAATGTTTTTACAAATTCAAATATTTGTAACTTCAAATAATTAATCAATATCATCATCACATTCAGCAATTGAGCACATACAAGTACATTTACTCACAGTCATTCACGCACAGAGAAAGAGAGAGATAGAGAGATAGAGAGAGAGTCATATATGAGAAATATAAGATCGAGTACAATTATTAACGACCCAAGCGTTGATTTCAAACATTAGTTTACAAACAAAGGATTGTCGTTTTTTTTTCTGTAAATGTCTTGAAGCAGTTCTTTTCTTTCTTGTTTTTTCCTATCAAGAAGTTTCTCTGATGTCTCTAGAATTGACTGGGTTTAGAATCTACTCGCTTACTGAAAATGTAAGCCTACATAAATACTCAAAATTCAATCAACTCAGGAGCAACTCCTTCAATTAATCTCTTGTATTTTTACGTATATTCCGCAGCTGAAGAATATAATTTACTCAGTTCCTTGAATCAGAGAAATATAAATATTTCTAGTCACAAATCATCAAACATAACGTCTTAAAGAACATCAGCTACAGCAGATGTAGTTGTTTGATTTGTTTTTAGCCTCGGTTCCACTAGAGCAGCATCAAACATTCAAACGGCCGCTTAAGGCAAGCGACTTCACGAGAAGTCACTATACTGCGAATAACTGAGGCTACGGTTTAGTCAATATTTGCTCTTTTCCGCTGGAGAATATCGGCCTCTGTGAAGTGTGAACCGTGAGGGCTCCTCCATGCTGTATGCACAAGCTCTCCCAGGCCGGGCTGGCCGTCTTCCTGCAATTTACCTTTCAAATATCTCCACATTCGTGCTTCATTAGGGCTAAGAATCAGTTAAATACCTGTCGATTAAACTAGATTTAACTCTCTACGGCAGTATTTGAGGAATTTTAGAAGGCAGAAAACGAAACGGTTTACCATCCTTCTTTCTTTTTATGTCCAGGGAGGGAGGAGGGGAGGGAAAAGGGGAGTTTCAGGATATGAAGGCGTGGATAGTACCCGTTCACTAAATGAGTAACCGTAACAAAGTGAGAAAATCTTAGCACCTGTATCATAAAAAAATTATAACCGCCTACATGTCAGGATATAGAAGGATTTGTTCTCGAAATTGTGCTTTACCTTCTTCTTATTCTTCCTCTTTTCCTTCTTTTTTAAAAAAAAATGAATCCTTCAACACTTGATTTGTTTTTGTTTATTTGTTGTGTGTATATGTTCTTTTTTTTAAAGTTAATAATGCTTACTTTTTTATTTGTCTAAATGTGACCACTGCTCATACACGTTGCTGTCCTAATCTGTTTGGTAACTGCTTTTTTCTTTCGTCGAGGAATTCAAGTTTTGAAGGCAACATATCAACTGTCATTGATCGGCTGCAATGGAACTCCAAAGTTTTCTGTCTCTTGTCTTGAAAATACAAAATTGTAGTTTGTTTCCCGTCCATCTTTGGAAATAGTTACAGCGTGTTCGTCGTCTTGTACGTTTGCATTTACCTTGTCTTTCCATTACGGTTTTTAACAATGTGTTATGTCTCGTTATATGTCCCAAACATTTTGTTTGTATACTTATAATTTTGTTTGTCATTGTTGTTGTTTAACTAGACCTGCTGAGTTTGTCGTTCTTTCGCAGCCAATATCAAGCTGAAAAATGTACATGTTTTCTGTAGTTCTTGAGTGGTGCTGTTCATTGTGTTTGTTGTTGATGGGGAGCCCGGCAATATGTTTCTTCTTTCTGTGGAGAGTCCTGGGCAAGTGAGCAGCACGCGCTGAACTGTCTCATGTAGATGGGTATATCAATTAGCTCATAATTTTCGTTGATTCTCATTTCATACCTAGTTTTTTTTTTACGGATGTCTCAATTTAAAAAAAAATATTTTTGTTTCTATGAGACAGACCCTATTTTCTATTCATTCGTTCCTTATAAGTCAGCTCCCGTCGGAGTGGCTAAGAGGTTTGGCGACCGCCTCGAATTCTAGAGGTACCAGGTTCGATTCCCAGTAGACGGAATATAATTTATGGAAATTTATTTTTCAGAACCAGTAGTCCTTATGATGTCATACTCCCCCCTGGTCTCCTGGGTATTGAGATCGGATGCCTAGCCATCTCAAATAAGAGCGAGAAAATAGAAGGACCGTGTACAAGTTGCGCACGTTAAAAATCCCACTGCAGTTGGAAATCGTAAAGAGTAGGCCATAACGCCACTGCCTTGGCAAATTTAAAAGTTAGAAACCTACCCATCAAATATATTTATAGAATGTGTGACTCCTATATACACACATTGGGATTCTCGCCGGTGCTACGAGTTCGTGCACTGTGTTGAGATTCTCCTTGTGTGATCAAAGGGAGGAGAACGGAGCACTCATGGAGTTGTCCGTGTGCAATGAAGATAGTCCTTAAAACCAAACTAAACCAGACTAAACCAGACTAAACCAGACTAAACCAAACTAAACCAGACTAAACCAGACTAAACCAGACCTGCTCCTGTAGGGCACAGGCACAATAAATACATGCCAAGCCATCCTGACCTGTGCTTTCCTTTCAGGTCTCTTCGTGTCTTCTGCGAAAGCGCTTTCTGTTCAACAAAGCTAAATTTGTTCACAAAATCCTGTCACAGATAGCTCCAGCATATCTGTGGCCAATGTTCAAATACAATGAAAGACGCAGTCAACGCCTTAAACAAAATACAAGTGCCCAAGCCTAGGCTTGACTTATTCAAGAAAAGCTTAGCTTACTCTGCTGCTCATCTTTGGAACTATCTTCCACATTATCTAAAACATAACAACCTCAGTCCCTGTTCATACAATCGTAAACTTTTCGAATACTTTATGAGTTCTGATTATCTGCCCCCCTAATGTGATTATTTTTCCGAACAAATGATATAATATCGAATGTAGGTTTAATGACTTTTCAACATATTTTATTTCATGTTTATGATTAGATACTGTGGATGTGAGTATGCTATTATTTTACCTTTGCAACGTTGAATTACTTTACATTAATGGGTAAAATGCATGTGAGAATAAATGAAATCAGTATAAAAGACGAGAGAAAGGAAGGGCAGAATGTCAGACGGGCCTGCGCGCCCAATTCTCAACCCTTTGAAAATATAAAGTTCGTTTGTTCGTTCGTTCGTTCGTTCTGTATCCCCTTTATGTCTGTCTATATCTAACATATAGCTATGTACATATTACATACAGAAGACACAACATAACAAACAATCCTGAAACACGTAGAGTCAGAAGGCAATCAAAAGCTAGTCACGGGTTTTCAATCTCCGGCCCTGCTCACTTCCGCTTGTCCAACACATCCACCTCTACATCATTTGTTGTGTTATCATTGCACGCCAGGACCTCCTTTCCATAATGTCACGATCTTTCATCCCAGCCAAAGCTCTAAAATCACCCCAGACGGTGAACGGAGGTGTTAATCACAAGCGACACGCACTGTCGGATAATCACCGTTAGAAAGTATTGAAGGAACAAAACCAAGGATCGTGGGCATCATTAGTTAATGAAGTGGATCTGGCATTACCCGCTCAAGACAACGCTACAGGTCTCGCGTTATGCAGGTCTCATTCTTCAACGCTTGATTTTACTGCCATTGGTTGAGCCCGAAGATCAGCTTACAGTCATGCAACGGTCTAGATCAGCGGTGGCCAAACTACGGCCCGCGGGCCAGATCCGGCCCGCCAACCAGTTTTGATCGGCCCGCCAACCTGTTTTAGCCGGCCTCTTATTGTTGATTGAAGCCACACTCTTCACAATGAAATAACACACAAATGGATGTTTGAAATAAATAATTACATGTCGTATTACAAATTACAAAACAAATTAAAACAACAGATTTATTATTTTTTTTTTTTTTACAGTAATTTCAGTTCGAAGACTGGTATACTTGTCTTGGCAGTTGTGCAGTACAGTAGTTTGCCGTTGCTTTCTGTACGTGGTTCATTATATATGTAAGACTAAATCTCAGAACGTTATTTTTTTTAAAGGATTTTATAGGTCTGGCCCTCTGGTGTTACTCTTTACCATAATCTGGCCCTCGGCCAACCTTAGCTTGGCCACCACTGGTCTAGATAATGCCGTTGAGGGAGAGAAAGAAACGCCTCATACATCTTTAGTGAGAAGATTAGAGAGCGAGAACGGGATGTGGAGGCACCAGTGCTGGTATTAACCTAAAGGTCAAGGTAGTCTATAGTAGATACTGACGTAGGAAAGTGGTGTTAGAGACTTCACCATGCTAGGTCCAGAATCGAGAGGCGGGGTGACAAGTTCCCTTCCTCGCTGCCTTTCTACTCACTAACTCAAGAGCAAAGTCAGGTACCCATTTACAGCTGGGTAGACTGGAGCGTGGAGATACTGCGAATCAAACCCGGCACCTTTGCCGCGACAAACCAGCGCTCTAACCACTATGCCAATCGGACTAAGCTCATTATTTAAAATGTTGTAAGTCCAGAGTGTCGACACTCTCCAGTTTGCCCAGCTGTAAATGGGTACCTGTCTTTGCTCTTGAGTAAAGGAAGGAAAATGCAGTGTGGAAGGAAACGTTTCATCCCAACTCTCGCTGTTGGACCTAGTAATATAAATATATAAATTTATTTATTGACATATATTTATGGACCTAGTATAGTGAAGTCTCTAACACTTCATTCCCCTACGGCAGTATCTGCTGTGGGACTACCTTTACCTTTTTTAAGACCATTTCGCAATTGTCTCTCGAGTTCCAGCTAATTAAGTTATCGTGTTCCTGCTTAAACAATTTTCCACGGGACTATACATTAGTAACCTCTTAAACGAAAAACTTTTTTTTTTTAATTAAGAGAATTTCTTTCCTTCATTTCTTGATCGTAACTGTAACTGACGAAGGGTTATTTCGAAACGTTTCGTGTTTTTAGCTGCTTGTTATCAAAAGTATAAGAGACCATCTAGCCCCAAGGAATAACGAAGACTTGAACAACACCAACGCCACAAACCCCGATGATTTCTTTTCTTTCATTCATTTATTGGCCACAGAACAACGGTCGACACCGAAAGCCTGAAGACAACAGATCAGAATGGGTCGAGCTAACTCTTCCTGACGGTTTTCTCAAGTGGAAAGTAGTAAGTCCCAGCTGCCCAACCGTCTTCGAGTAATCCCCCCAGGGAGTCAAGCAATTTTAATGCTGATTCCGACGGGATCTGCACTGAGAATGAGAGACACGGCCTGAAGTGAGCAGTGTTAGTGTAAGGGAGAAGTAAAAATGTGAGAGATGCAATCAGAAAGAAAGAAAACAAAAAAAAAAGTAGTCTGTTGCCGATATGAGAGCAAAATGTAGAACGGACGGGGGGTGGGAGGGACTTTCAAAACTGGAATCTCCACTACGAAAAGACCAACCCTGATCTTTCGCTGTAAGACCTAGTTTAATATTTTTTAAAAAATGTTTTGTATAGACAAACAAACTTTTTTAAAAATACTAACCACTTCGTGTTGAAGGAAAATATGGACCCGTAAGAAGTAGTGAATGTCAATTCCCCTTTGAACGGGGGGGGGAATGCGGACCCCACAAAAAAAAAATGTTCACGTGAGACATGTCACGCCCCTACGAGAGTATCAGACAGCGATGAGCCACTTTCAGAGCGAGATTGAAATCTCGTAATTATTTTTAATTTTTTATGGGTTAATTTTTCGGGCGGAATTTCCCTAGCCAGAGGGGGGCCTGGGGAGTCATTAAGTATCAAAAAAAAAACCTGCTTAAAACTAATTGTTTAAGACGGGATCTTTGCTTGACATGGTAACCTCTTAAACAAACCGCCAAACTTTGTTTTATCATAAGAGAATTTCTTTCCTTCATTTCTTGATCGTAACTGTAACTGACGAAGGGTTATTTCGAAACGTTTCGTGTTTTTAGCTGCTTGTTATCAAAAGTATAAGAGACGATTTCTTGATAACAAACAAAGTTATCTAGCCCCAAGGATAACGAAGACTTGAAAACACCAACGCCACAAACCCGATGATTTCTTTTCTTTCATTCATTTATTGGCCACAGACAACGGTCGCCTGAAGACAACAGATCAGAATGGGTCGAGCTAAGAATTCTTCCTGACGGTTTCTCAAGTGGAAAGTAGAAGTCCCAGCTGCCCAACCGTCTTCGAGGTGTCAAGCAATTTAATGCTGATTCCGACGGGATCTGCACTGAGAATGAGACACGGCCTGAGTGAGCAGTGTTAGTGTAAGGGAGAAGTAAAAGTTGTGAGAGATGCAATCAGAAGAAACTGTAGTCTGTTGCCGATATGAGAGCAGTCTAATGTAGTACGTCTTTCATAAACTGGAATGCTCCACTAGGTTATACCCCTGATCTTTTGTAAGCGCAGTTTTTTTTTAAAAAATGTTTTGTAATAGACAACAAATGAACTTTGAATTTTAAAAATACGCTCGTGTTGAAGGAAAATACGTACAAAAAGAAGTGCCATTGTCATTCCCCTTTGAAGAGAATGCGGAAATGTTTCGTGACATGTCACGCCCCCACGAGAGGATATCAGAAGCGATGAGCCACTTCAGAGCGAGATTGAAATCTCGTAATTATTTTGCTTGGAGTAATTACGTTTTATGGGTTAATTTTTCTGGGCGAATTTCCCTAGCCGACCTGGGAGTCATTAAGTATTGAGAAACTATCATGTTTAGACGATTCCTTGCTTGACATGGTCTCAGAGCAAAGGCCATGGGATTTCCCAGACTATGTTGTGTCAATCCACGCTCAAATCATGATTGAATTCTTAAGTTGCGTTAAGTCAATGACCTGTTATTTGCATATTGGTTAGCCAGTCAATCATAGCATTACCAGGGTCTTGTAGACTGGTAAAGGGTATCGGGTTAAGAGTCAGGTGATCAGCATTATATTTTCGAGTAGTTTATTTGTTTCACGCTGTCTTCTACATGGAGAGAGAGTGAGAGAAGGAAGACTTGATCTTCCTGCGTGGTTGGTTGGTACATGAGTGGCGTTTCACGTGGAAGCGTAAATGAGAGCATTTAAAGATATGACTGGTAGAGAGAAATCACAGCTGGAGACTGACACAGGAACAATCATAACTGGAGACCACTACAGCTCCGTGACGTCATTATCATGTGTGTCTATTCCTGAAACATATTGACTAGTCAGTGGTTAGTTCACTAGTCAGTGATTAGTTCACTAGTCAGTGGTTAGTTCACTAGTCAGTGATTAGTTCACTAGTCAGTGGTTAGTTCATTAGTCAGTGATTAGTTCACTAGTCAGTGGTTAGTTCATTAGTCAGTGATTAGTTCACTAGTCAGTGGTTAGTTCACTAGTCAATGATTAGTTCACTAGTCAGTGGTTAGTTCACTAGTCAGTGATTAGTTCACTAGTCAGTGGTTAGTTCACTAGTCAGTGATTAGTTCACTAGTCAGTGGTTAGTTCACTAGTCAGTGATTAGTTCACTAGTCAGTGGTTAGTTCACTAGTCAGTGATTAGTTCACTAGTCAGTGGTTAGTTCACTAGTCAGTGGTTAGTTCACTAGTCAGTGGTTAGTTCACTAGTCAGTGGTTAGTTCACTAGTCAGTGATTCGTTCACTAGTCAGTGGTTAGTTCCCTAGTCAGTGGTTAGTTCACTAGTCAGTGATTCGTTCACTAGTCAGTGATTCGTTCACTAGTCAGTGGTTAGTTCCCTAGTCAGTGGTTAGTTCAGTAATCAGTGGTTAGTTCACTAGTCAGTGATTAGTTCACTAGTCAGTGGTTAGTTCACTAGTCAGTGGTTAGTTCACTAGTCAGTGGTTAGTTCACTAGTCAGCGATTAGTTCACTAGTCAGTGATTAGTTCACTGATTACTTTGTGCGAGAAAAAGATAATGGGCTTTCATCATCATCGTCATCGTTTTCCTTGACGGTCCCTACAGAGCATATAACCACTACTATAGCTGGTCCCCTTACACCAAACATTCACATGCTCTTGTAGCGGTGGTGTCTGCGGCAATTTGTTGCGTGATAAATTCTCGCAACATCGTTTTATTTCAATATCTGTTTTATAACGCAAGGGCAACAACTGCTTGTAATTTATAGTCACTTTTCTCGGTAAGCATTTGTCTTCTCGCGTTGGTATCGAATGCAGTTAACTTTTGAGCTGTGGTCATTTTTGCGCTGGACTGCGCATGACTTGTCTTGTTGTTTGTCGATCGGTTTCCGCCCACCACTAGTGGGAGTGAGCGATTTGGAATGGCGAAAGAGATGCCTCGTTGAAGAGGGGATCTCCGCTATTTTTGTTCTGTCAGGGATGTGTAGTCCTCTTATGGATATTTCGTTTAGTCGAGATAATACCTCTAGTGTTTTCCCACATGTCGGGAGGCGTGATATTTCTGTGTATTTCATGAAAGCAAGGTAAATTGACTTTTTCATTAACTCTATCGATTTTGGGTCGTGAGCGATTTCGATTCATAGCCTGTCTCCGAAAGTCGTCGTCACGAGATGTTCTTTCCCAGCTCACATGTCGCTGCATTGTACTGCATCGGTTGATGCATGTACCAAGGACCATTACTTGCTACTTTGTTAAATGAACTAGGTTTAGAAAACCTTTATTATCTAGAGGATATTCTTGAGGACATTATTTATACTTCGGCAGACGTGTCTGTCTTGCTGAAGTCAAACTAAGGAGAGTGAACTGATCTCATACATCTGGTTATCTCCTGGCTGTTATAGAAAAGGATGGAGTTGTTCACCTGACTACATTTACAGCACTTTGAAATATAACATGCATCTGACTCATCATTGTAATGCTGTCTACCGTTTATTGCTGTATTGAATGTTGCTGTGATAATGACTGTTTGATGTGCCTACACATTTGCGTAACCATTTTGTCACTGTGGCGTCCACAATAAATAATGAAGAAAAACGTCAACGGCTGTTTCAAGACTCATTGACTTTATACGTCGTGAGTTTACTGACGTCCTATGTGGATTGCCCTGTTATTGTTGTATGAACATTGTTTTGACTGAACACATCTACACACTACACAAAACCAGACATGCGGATACCATCCATCATCATATGGCATCACGCATCATTTGGTGGCCATAAGCTGGTTTGATTCTGGTACTAGCAAACACGGGGTCCCTTACCCACTTCATTTTCAACAAGAATTCATCAGCATCCTTCAAGAAATTAACATTCTTCAATACAGTCAACATCTTCAAAATTTTCAAAGTACTCGGCGTTGCCCGGTAAAAGTCAAAATTTCAATTTTTTGACGGAAACAAGAATTTGACAGTACCCGGCGTTGTTACATGTTGCCGGATAACTCGGACTGCTGTTATCTTTTACGCAAGTCAAGCAAGTTGCTGCTGTCAAGGTTCCAGTGCTGTCGTTTTTTGAGAAGGTCAAGTGCCGGTTGAAACGGGTTGTTTTCTGAAGAAGGCCAAGTACCGATTTCCATCAACTTACTTTTGGATTAGAAGGTCAAGTGCCGAAACAACTCAACACACAGTATTTCAGAAGCTCTTGTACCATCGTGTTAGCAGTGGAAGCAGTTCAGATGTGCCATCATCGTTGGAGCTTCGCTCTTTAGGACGTTGATTGACATCCGTTTTTCTGCTGTTCTACGATTGGAAGCCTATAAGTTAAGTGGCCTGTTTGTATGTAAACTGTGCCCTTATACTTCTGCTGAGTCTTCTGTGTATCATCTCATTCTATATGTTATATGTCTATATGTTATTTGTATATTTATATGTTTATATTTCAGCGGGTTCTCGGTTGGGTGGTGTCTCCGTTAGATTATGCCACGTCATAGAGGTCGTCTATTGTGAGCGTTTTCTGTAGGGTTTGCAAATTTCCGATACTGGAATTTGCTAAGCGACTTCTGTTGCTATTTATGTTAGCTGTGATGACATGTTTTAATATTGTTTTCGTTATTATTTCACATTCTTTAGTTTTGTTGTGATTTGTTTGTATTTGTTAGCCTACTCTTGTCTATAATTTAGTTTCATACAACATTTTTGTTTATACACTGTGGTGTCATGTATTTTGTTTAATTCTATCGCAGATATCGTCACATTTTTTTGTGATATTTCATTAATTTCTGCTTTATTTTTAGTTGATTTCTGCGAAAGTTTTTGTATTGTTGCTGATCTTTGTTATTGTTTACATTGTTATTGTTTACATTGTTTGTATTGTTTACATTTTCAATGTTTACATTCTGCATGTGTTTACATAGTCATTGTTTACAGTTATAGTAATTAGTTAATGGGCTATGCTAATGCACTGTTACTACTATACTGATGATAAATGAATGATGAATAGTGTCGTGCACTATTGAATGAGAAGTGCACTTATGATCAAGATTTGAGTGCTGATATTTCATATACAAGTTCTTTGATTGGAGACTTGTTTCCCACAGAGACTGGGATAATATAATGTGATGTGAATATACAAGTGCTTAATTAAGACTTGTTACACTTAGGTTTGAAATAAATTAGTTAATTATTTCAGGTTTTGGACTCATATGTTAGACAACATGTCTACATTTGAGCACTTTATTGAGCAGGGTAAATTGCTTGGGAAGACTGGTGATAAGTTAGAAGAATTTGCAACTGCTCGATATGATAAAGCAATGGAAGCTGAACAAAAGAAACTGCATATGGAAGCTGAACAAAAGAAACGGCAGATGCAGGTGGATGAAAAGAGATTCCAAATGGAAATGAAAAAACAAAAAAGGGAATCAGAAGCTGAGGAAAGAAAGCTACAGCTAGAGGCTGAGAATAAAAGACTTGAAAAAGAAGCTGAGAATAAAAGACTTGAAAAAGAGCTGAAAATAAAAGACTTGAAAAAGAAGCTGAAAATAAAAGACTTGAAAAAGAAGCTGAAAATGAAAGACTTCAAATGCAGGCTCAAGCTGAAGAAAGGAAGTTACAAAGAGAGTCTGATGAGAGGAAAGCAAAAATGGAACATGAAGAAAAAACTCTTAGCTTTAGAGTTGGAGAAATTGAAATTGACGAGCATGAGTAATGGTAATGATTCAAACAAGGGTTCATCTTCTGGGAAGGCTAATAATGATACTTTTAAGATTAAGTTACCAACATTTAGTCCTTCCAGTGATGACATAATGTTCTATCTGGACAGATTTGAACAAGCATGTACAGCTCATAACATAGACAAAGCAAAATATGTTTATCAGTTATCAGGGATACTGACAGGTAAAGCTCTAAGTATATTAAATATGGTGGATGAACCTGACAAGAACAATTATGAGGTTGTCAGGGCCGCTTTGTTAAAGAAATATCAGCTTAACGAAGACGGCTATCGTCTACAATTTAAAAACATGTTACCTGAAAATGGAGTTGAATTCTCCGAGTTTATTGCAAGAATACGCATTACTTTCTCACGATGGGTTGAACTATCTAAGACGGAAAAAACTTATGAAGGACTTATGGACTTAATACTTAGAGACAAAGTCATGTCGTCTGTCAATGAGTCTTTCCTTGCTTTCCTTCATGAACGTAAACCTAAAACAATAAAAGAAATGGAAGATTTCTGTTGCCAATACGTAACTGCGCACCCACACATAACCATGGGTAACTCTAAGGTGAAAGAAGGTTTGCCAGTTGCTTCGGCAGCTCCGTATGGTCAAAACTTTGCTCGTAGATCCCAACAAAATTTTGATAGAAAGGGCAGCGGTAATTTCTGTCAAAATCATGGAAACCAATTTCATGGTGATTCTTCTTCGAAGAATTGGAGACAACCTGATAGTGGTCGTTACTATCACCCTAATAATTATAAGCATTTCAAAAGAGGATATGGTAATAGAGGTTATTCCTGCCGAAGACCTCAGAACCAAACAAATAGATGTTCGCATCAATGTGAACATGATAGTAATCGTGGAAACTGGAATTCGAACCAGTATAACAATTACAATAGAGACAATAATAACTGCAGAGATAATAATAACTCTGATAACTTCAGAGGTAATAATAGTCGGGGTAGATCTCAACACAAAAAAAAGAGATATCAGCAGGCTAATGCTGTACAACAGGAAACTGAGGGAGCCTGTAATCATGTTGTTGATAGTAAAAACTTTGACGCTGTCACTAGTTCTGCTTTTGACTTTGAGAGAGCAAACAAATGCCCCCAATGCAGTACTTTATTCGAACCGGGTACCATAACTACTTTGAGTTTGTGGTCACCCACTTCCCGCTCTTCCTGCTGCTGTTGCGCATGACGGGAGGGGTTCTTTAATTCTACATAAGGGTCTTGTTAATGATACTCCGGTCTCACTACTTTTCGATTCCGGATGCACCACTATTGGTGTTAGACAATCGCTTGTAGATCCATCTTGTGCTACAGGAAGGGTTATTAAATGTGTCACATTTGGCGGCACTCTAGAAAAATATCCTACTGCTGTAATTCGCATTGCCACTCCTTTCTTTACTGGAGATGTGCATGCTTGTCTCTTACCTAATCCTATTGCGGACCTTATTATTGGTCGTATTCACGGAGTTAGGGAGTGTACCCCACAGCAGATTGCTGCTTGGGAAGATAATAACATGCAAGCTACAAATGCAGTAGTTACAAGAGCACAAGCTCTACAAACACCCGAAACTTCACTGAATAGTGATAATGAAGTTGATAGCCAAGATAGTCACTTAGTAATTACTCGTGACTCTTTCATAAAATTGCAAGAAGAAGATCCTTCTTTAAAAAAATTCTTCGTTCTTGCGAAGAAAGGTGATCCGAATCAGGATACAAATAGAAAATCTTGGATTGCAATGAGAAACGGCGTACTTGTACGTATGGTACAAGATTCGACTACGTCGGCACATTCGCAAATTCTTGTTCCCAAGAGCATGAGAGTCCAAATATTACAACATGCTCATGACTCGCAATGTGCTGGACATATGGGTTTTGCCCGTACGAAGTCGAGAGTCCTTGCGGCTTTCTTTTGGCCTTTTGTCAATAAGGACATTCGTATTTACTGCCGATCATGCAAGGTATGTCAGGAGGTCAAATCTAGAGGACCACGACATGCTGCGCCTATCCAGGCTGCTGACATTCCTATTCGGCCGTTTCAGAAAATGGCCATAGATATTATTGGCCCTTTTAAGGTCAAGTCGGCCAGAGGACATCAGTTCATCCTTACATGTGTCGATATGTGCACACGTTGGCCAGAGGCTATTCCTCTTAAGAGCATATCTACTACAGATATCGCAGATGCTCTTTGGTTGATATTTTCTCGCTTGGGGTTCCCCAGAGAAATATTGTCAGACCATGGCACTCAACTCATATCTGACACTATGTCACAGGTAATGTCTACCTTACATATTGAACGATCTCTCAGTAGTATCTACCATCCTATGTCTAATGGGTTAGTTGAGCGTCTGAATAGAACGCTCAAGACTTTGCTTGGTAAGATAACTGAAGATCATCCTCAAGATTGGGACAGGGTTTTACCCGCGGCTCTCTTTGCCTATAGAGAAGTCCCTAATGAACACACAGGATTTTCTCCCTTCGAACTTGTCTTTGGCGCGCGTCCACGCGGCCCTATGTCTTTATTACACGATCTCATCACTGCCGATGATATTAGCGATGAAACTCAATCCTCATATGAATATGTCATTGCTCTTAGACAAAAGATCATTGAGGCATGTAAGCTAGCAACTGCTTCATCAGAAATTGCTAAAGAGAAGGCAAGGCAGTTTGCTAACAAGAATAGATGTCTACGACAACTTTGTCCAGGTGACAAAGCATTCGTCCTACTCCCCAGTAGGGAAAATAGACTTCTTATTGCATGGAAAGGTCCGTATGCAATAGTCTCTCGGATTTCCGATGTTGACTATGTGGTCGATATTGATGGAAAGCATAAAACTTTCCACATAAACATGCTTTCGGAATTTCACGAACGTCCGGACTATTTGCTGCCTATTTTCCAGGCAACGGATGATGCTCCTGCACCTCACGGTCATTATTCATCCCTGTCTGTCATTCAGGATGAGGAAGCTACCTTCTCTGATGTCAACCTTCCCCTTCCAGTGGTTCCATTACATTCCACGGAATCTTGGAAAAACGTTTCTGTTTCTCCTAATCTTTCTGGTGACGAACATCGACAAGTCTCGTCGATGTTACAAACATTTCAGGATGTTCTCACTGACATTCCTGGACACACAGATGTCATAGAACATGACATAATTCTTACCGACAATAATCCAATTAGGGTTAGGCCGTATCCTATTCCTATACACTTTCAGTCGCAAGTGGAAAAGGAATTGGATGAAATGATTCAATTAAATATAATTGAACCATCGACTTCACCATATTCTTCTTCCATGGTTATTGTCCGGAAGAAGGATAAGAACATACGAATTTGCGTTGATTATCGCAAATTGAATCAGGTCACAAAGTTCGACGCTGAACCGATGCCTTTGTTAGAAGATCTACTGATTAGACTTTCTAATTCTAGATTCTTCACTAAACTTGACTTGTCTAAAGGTTATTGGCAAGTGCCTTTAGCAGAGCATGCCAAACCTCTTACTGCTTTTTCTACACCTAGGGGTCTATTTCAATGGAATGTTATGCCTTTTGGTCTCATGAACGCCCCTGCCACTTTCGTTCGCATGATGCGTCGAATTCTGTCACATCGTTCGGATGTCATCGCATACTTAGATGACATCTGTCTCTTCAGTGATACCTGGGAAGATCACTATTTAGGGTTATATGACTTACTGTCCACTCTACGTGAGAATAATTTGACAGCAAAACCTTCTAAAGCTTTTGTTGGTTTTGGTGAAATCTCTTTCCTGGGTCATCGTGTTGGTCATGGTCTCTTGAAGACAGAAGACCACAATACTTCCAAAATACTGAACATCTCTGTTCCTAAAACGAAGAAACAAGTTAGGAGTCTCTTAGGTTTAATTCAATTTTATGGGAGATTTATTCCAAATTTATCTTCGATCATGGCACCTCTCTCAACATTGTTGAAGAAAGGTTCGCCTAATCTGGTCCGTTGGTCTGAAGAATGCCAATCTTCACTAGACCAAATCAAGAATATATTTTCTTCTCCTCCCATCTTAAGATTACCTACTCTTGATAGGACTTTTGTTCTTCGGAGTGATGCTTCATCCACTGGGATTGGAGCAGCACTGATGCAAGAATATGCAAATACTCTGCATCCTGTTATGTACATTTCTAGAAAACTAAATGCGGCAGAGAGGAACTACTCGGTTTTAGACCGTGAGTTGTTAGCGATGGTTTGGTCAATTCTAAAGCTACAAAGATTCCTCCTGGGCGCACATTTCATTCTAGAGACTGATCAGAAAGCTCTTACAGCTATTCAGACTAAGAATTTGAAGAGTTCGAGATCCACTCGATATGCTATAGCTCTTCAACCTTTTCACTTCACGGTACGAGCTATCCGTTGTGCGGATAATGTGATGGCTGACATTTTGTCTAGATGCCCACATGACTCCAACTAATACTTCTGTCCTATATTCCTATATATTACAGAGTCATAACACACCTATATTTCTACAATAGATTAGCACATCTGTACTTACTTTATATGTACACACTATCGTGCTTTGTTGTCATCTTCTTCTGTTCGTTTTTTAAAATGATAGAGGAGGACTGAGTAGTTAATATAAGGGCCGTTAGTTTACTAAACAGCCACAATTATTAATAATGTATTGTACCTTATGAAGCATATTAGTTATTAATTAGCATTATATTGCTTGTACTTTCTCAGAATGTCATTGTTGAGCTGAGGACTTACCTTACGAGTTCTAGATTGTGTACTTACCCTCGGAATACCAGAGCATATGTCCTGGATCGTCATGTAGTTTAACTTTACTATGTACTTATGTCATTACATGTCAAAGAATGTACTATTTAAATTTTCCTATCAGATTTGTACATCCATTTTTAAAGACAATATTAGAGTATGCTGTTTAATGATGATTATAGTAACTTGCATACGTATATTGTGTTTACATGCTAACGTGATGTGTGTTGGTGACACCTCCCCGATGTGAATATTTTTTTGAGACATATTTATTTTTCTGTTGAGGTATATCCTCACCAGACACTCTATAATTAGCCTATTGTTTGGCAATTTAGTTAATTATCAGCGCATAATTCGTGCGTTTTGAGCCGCTTATCGCTTGCTCTTTGATATTGAAAAAAAAATATGTTCCACATTTTTTTTTTATCGGGAGGAGGTGGTGATATGTTGCGTGATAAATTCTCGCAACATCGTTTTATTTCAATATCTGTTTTATAACGCAAGGGCAACAACTGCTTGTAATTTATAGTCACTTTTCTCGGTAAGCATTTGTCTTCTCGCGTTGGTATCGAATGCAGTTAACTTTTGAGCTGTGGTCATTTTTGCGCTGGACTGCGCATGACTTGTCTTGTTGTTTGTCGATCGGTTTCCGCCCACCACTAGTGGGAGTGAGCGATTTGGAATGGCGAAAGAGATGCCTCGTTGAAGAGGGGATCTCCGCTATTTTTTGTTCTGTCAGGGATGTGTAGTCCTCTTATGGATATTTCGTTTAGTCGAGATAATACCTCTAGTGTTTTCCCACATGTCGGGAGGCGTGATATTTCTGTGTATTTCATGAAAGCAAGGTAAATTGACTTTTTCATTAACTCTATCGATTTTGGGTCGTGAGCGATTTCGATTCATAGCCTGTCTCCGAAAGTCGTCGTCACGAGATGTTCTTTCCCAGCTCACATGTCGCTGCATTGTACTGCATCGGTTGATGCATGTACCAAGGACCATTACTTGCTACTTTGTTAAATGAACTAGGTTTAGAAAACCTTTATTATCTAGAGGATATTCTTGAGGACATTATTTATACTTCGGCAGACGTGTCTGTCTTGCTGAAGTCAAACTAAGGAGAGTGAACTGATCTCATACATCTGGTTATCTCCTGGCTGTTATAGAAAAGGATGGAGTTGTTCACCTGACTACATTTACAGCACTTTGAAATATAACATGCATCTGACTCATCATTGTAATGCTGTCTACCGTTTATTGCTGTATTGAATGTTGCTGTGATAATGACTGTTTGATGTGCCTACACATTTGCGTAACCATTTTGTCACTGTGGCGTCCACAATAAATAATGAAGAAAAACGTCAACGGCTGTTTCAAGACTCATTGACTTTATACGTCGTGAGTTTACTGACGTCCTATGTGGATTGCCCTGTTATTGTTGTATGAACATTGTTTTGACTGAACACATCTACACACTACACAAAACCAGACATGCGGATACCATCCATCATCATATGGCATCACGCATCACAATTCCTTTTACATAATGAGAATGGCAGTCCTATACACAACCTCAGATTTGTCGCTTTATACGACATACCCTCGGCGGTGCAGTAGATCTTTTCTTTATTTGTTTTTCAGAGACCCCCAGAAATTAAACTGGGTAACCTGCTTGGGGGATCCCGTTACATGCCCATTGAGGCATATTGGGAATATGGTGTTAGGCCCATATTTTCTTGACCGTCGGCACACTAGGGGTGATGTGGCCACCTTTAATTTGTTTTTCAGAGACCCCCAGAAATTAAACTGGGTAACCTGCTTGGGGGATCCCGTTACATGCCCATTGAGGCATATTGGGAATATGGTGTTAGGCCCATATTTTCTTGACCGTCGGCACACTAGGGGTGATGTGGCCAGCATCATGCCGGCCGCCTTAACCTTCCCAGATTTTGCTCTGGTACCCTATTCATGAGGCTGGGTCGACCCCGGAGCCGTTTGCGGTCTAAAAAAATCCCACTTCATCTGGGGATCGAACCATGGACCACTGAGCTAGGATGCCAGTGTACTCGCGACTCTAACGTGCTTGCGTTGGGGGAAAGGGGGGGGGGGGAGAAACAAAAAACAAAATAAAGGAAATTTTCAGGAACCGAACCCTTGAAAACGCACAGCTACCGCATCCTCTAAACGTTCTAAACACTTATACGAAATATTTCTCTTGTAGATCTAATAGTTCTAAATTCAGCCCTGGACACTTTACGTCAAGTGCAGATACCTGGCATTTCTGAATTCCTTCAGAGGTAAGATCGTCGTGGTAGATTCCATCGGTAACAGTATGTTACCTTGCGCGCACCCTTGCAAGCTGGCTCTATATCAATGTTCAACATTGAAGACACATCTATACAAGTAATCACATGTTTGCATTAACTACTATATCTATAATTAGCAAAACTACAGAATTCTAAATTATTAAACGTGTAAGTGAAAATTCAGGAACCTTTTCAGAAAAATGCGGAAATGGCTCGCACTGCAACGTGAAAACTAAATTTAACATCTATTAAAAGAGAACGCAGGCCTTTTAGTTTTTCTTTGTTCATTGATTATAATTATTGACTATAAATTATGATGAGCTTAACTACAAAGATCCAATGAAGTTGAAATTGGATGACAAGGAATGAAATTAGCACGGGACAATTAATGCCTTCATCAGGACATGCCGCAGAAAGATCACAACATGATTATTTCCCTTAACGTTATAACAGGTTACTTGCTTGTACTTATAAGATCTTATAAGCCAATTAACAATACTAATATCAATAAGCTGAGAACAGGTCACTCTACACTAAATGGCCACAGAAACAGAATGTGTTCATAAAATATAGCATATTGTAGACACTGCCCAAACCCGTTGGAGACAGTAGAACACCACCTACTACAGTGCCCTGCACTTCAGGGACTGAGACAACAACTACTACCACACAACCCATCCATAGACAATACACTGTATGGCAGCTCAGAACAGCTTATTACGAACTGCGCAGTACCATATAATGGCATCAAGGTCACCAAGAGCTGACGCTCAGTGACAGTGGATCAAAGTCAAGTCAAGTCAAGTCAAGTCATCAATAAGCTGAGAATAAGAATAAATAAAGAATCTCTCCACCTTTTCAAACCACTCTAGGAAAATCATGAGGTTCATTCAGCCAAAATCTTTCAGCTTCCTGTCGAGCATAAGTCCTCAACAAAAATCATACCAAGCCCTTCTGTCCTGTGCCATCCGTCCACCTTCTTCTCATACCCTCCTTTCTTATCTATTTCGAGCTGTGCCATCCGTCCACTTTCTTCTCATATCCTCCTTTTCTGAGTCTTATCTATCTCGAGCTTTCTTCTCTGCATTTGTGTGTGTGTGTGTGTGTGTGTGTGTGTGTGTGTGTGTGTGTGTGTGTGTGTGTGTGTGTGTGTGTGTGGTCATCTTCTGTTTCTCTTAACCTGGTATTTCCAGAAAGGGACTTCATTGTAATGTTATCATCTGGTTTTCTTAACTTGTATTCTATCCAACGCCATCGTCTTGTCATGGCCTCCTTATCTCTTTCATGTCTGTCTCCAGTTCTCTGTATTATTATCATTATTATTTTTTCGTCTCCCCCTATTTCTCTTAACCTGGGATTTCCAGAAAGAGACTTCATTAGGATTTCTTAACTTAATATATATATAATGAACTGTCAGCTATAATCGTGGCGTATAAGCGATTGAGGGTCTAGACAATAGTTCATTTTTCTGTCACCACAGAAGCGTATTGTCCGATTGACAACCCTAAATTTCACTTGCCACTTTAATTTTAACACAACACAAGCAAACTTGCTTCCTAATGCCAATCGCGTTTCAGATCTGACTGATTTAATTTTCAACAACGATTTTCAACGATAACTATTCCCGAACTTTCTAGATCAGACTTTCTCACAAACAGTTCACTCGTTCCTATAAAATCCCGTGCAAAACTTAACTTCGCTCAGCTAGCTTGAGTCGGCACTTTACCTCAAGGGACGTAAAATTTTACTGTTGATCCATACGTCAGTGTATTATGGACTATCGCCCTTTGATTATAAAAGTATAAGTCATGAATTTTCTACCTTTGATTTAAATTTATAAGTCCGTTAATTTCCCTCACGCAAATGTTTGAAACCGGATTTCTGACACGCGAACTCTCTGTTACACAATATCGTCATCCCATGTTCTCCTTATCTCTTTCATGTCTGTCTCCAGTTCTCTTCTCTGTATTATCATTATTATTTTTTGGTCTCCCCTATTTCTTTTAACCTGAGATTTCCAGAAAGAGACTTCATTGTAACGTTATCAACTGGATTTCTTGTATTCTACCCAACGCCAGCGTTTTCTCCTCACCTGCTGCTCCACTGCTGTAGAAAATTCATGGGATTAAACAGACTGACAATATTGGAGCACAATAAACATTTAAGGTTAACAAGGAAGGTTTATGCCGATAAACTGAGACCATGAGCGTGTCCGAGAAGATGTATGGACAGGATATAAATCCACCGAAAGAAATTATAAATTGCAGAGAGACAGTTGTGGGCAAAGTAGAAATTGATACAGATCGTGTTTGCCGCAAAGAACCGTAAAGGATCCCAAATGCTGAATAACAAGAAAAAAAAAAAAAAGAGTTGCGTAATTAACAATTAGTCAGCATCTTTAAGCATTGTTTTGTAAACACAACTCTTGAGTTGTTTTTTATTTTTATTTTAGATCGAAGATACCGCCACCAAAAATCGTTGGCGCCCTCGAGACCTCTGTGAGCCAACACTCGTGGCCAAGTTTCAAACGACAACGCATCGAATTTCACAACACATTAAATTGTCGACGTTGAGTATGCGTGTTTCTGCAAACTCTAATTTGAAGTGAGTAGAAAACGGTTTGACAGTTGGCGCTTCTCGCTTCCCGCCGGCTAACTGCGAGATTTTGACAGACGTATTAAAATTCGCTCTATTATCGGCTAGTTGGGGGTTTGTTGGTAACGACTGCTGGGGAATGCATGCTACATTAGCAACGCGCAATTAGAAAATTGTCGCATTGTATATGCATCATTACGCCAGCTTTTCTTAAAAACAACATCTGTAAATTATTTATCTATTCTCCTGGTCTTAGCTAAATAAGCAGCTGTAAGCAAAGATTTGGTGGCACCACTACCTCTCACTCATTGCTACGAACATTTAGGCATTTGTTTTAAACCACAAAAAAGGTGCTTCTTTTTTTGGGATACTTAACATATTTTTTTATAAGCTCCATCCAAAGCTGTAAAGATGTCAAGTATGATTTCAATTTTACTCGTTTAAAAAAACAAAACAAAAAACAAACCAGAAAAGAGTTTTACTTCTCCTTGTCCCTAATACGATGAAGCTAAGTATGGGCTTGGGATGGAGAGGTGCGGGGGAGAGAAGATTGCTGGTATAAAAATAAGTGGAACGGAGGATTAGGGTTAACAATCAACGATGCGAAACATACATCATAAGAGAGAGCGAGGTCTAGATAAAGCGAGAGGTTGGGGAGGCAATGATGTAATCTAATAGACATAGAGACAGAGGGAGAAGAGATTTAAACAGAGAGGCAGATAAAGACAGATTCTAAGGAAAAAAAGGATAAAGGCAGAGCGACAGAGAGAGAGAGAGAGAGAGAGAGAGAGAGAGAGAGACAGAGAGACAGAGACAGAGACAGAGAGTGAGACAGAGAGAGAGAGAGAACGAACGAACTTTTTTATCAAAGGGTTAAGAATGTGCCCAATTCTTAACCCGTCTGACATTCTGCCCTTCCTCTCTCATCATGTATACTGTATCCTTTCATCCTCACATTTACTTTAAGCATTATTTAGGCATTTATCATTATAAAAGCAATATAACATCATACATTTGCAATAGTCATCATAATAAAAGTATGTTTTTAAAATAAATTAAAAAAAAAAAATGAAATGAAAAAAACAAACAAACAACAAGACTGATAAAAATCGAATTCCTCATACAGTAAATTAGACAGTGATTTGAGACATAATCAGATGGTGTGTTATAAGAACTCGTGAAATATTCGAACAGTCTGCTACTGAATGACTAGGGACTCGGTGTGTTATCCAGTGCATGCGAAAGACTTAACCAGAGGTGAGCAGCTTTGAGTCTCATAGCAGATACTGCTGCAATGAGTGAGTCTTTAAGCCTTCACAATACAAGGTCCATCATCATGAGGTGGGGTAACCAGTTACTTTCCTCGCTGTCTTTGCCTTCCCGAACTCAAGAGCAGAATCAGATTAGGTAGATAGTTAGATAGACTAAGTAGATAGTTAGATAGACTAGGTAGATAGTTAGATAGACATAAACGAAAGAAATTAATTTTCCAAGGGTGGAAAATCGGGCACCCAAGTCCCCTCTAGCATTCATCCTTCCTCTTGCTCATCTTTTATTACTTTTACTCCAACATTCTCCAGAGTACTTAAAGTATTAATTTAATTAAGGGCAATGCAACATTACAAGGTAATATAACAGCATACATTTACAGTACCTGATCACGAAATTAAGAATACGTATATTGTAATGAAAAACTAGATCATCAGAGCCTCCATACAGTACATTAGATAAAAATAAAACATAATCAGTTAGGGTGGCATATAATCAGCACTCATAAAGTATTTGAACAGTATACGATTACATAAGTAAGGGCTGTGCGTGTTTTTCAGGTCATTGGGAAGATTGTTCCAAAGATGAGCAGCTGAGTAAGCCAAACTATTCTTAAATAGGTCTAGCCTGGGCTTGGATACCTGTAATTTGTTTAAGCGCCGACAACGTCTTTCATTATATTTTAAAAGCGGCCAAAGATACTTTGAAGCATTTTGTGACAGGATTTTGTGAATAAATTTCGCTTTGTTAAATAGGAAGCGCTTCTTGAGGGGTAATATTTGAAGATAATTATATAAATCTATACAATGTGATTGGAGTTTATCAGCAACAAAGCGCATTGCGCTGTTTTGAAGCGAGTGGAGCCTTTTTGTGTTGGATACGGAACAACCATCACATATTGTGGAACAATAGTCTAGATGCGTTTGTATATGAGATATGTAGAACATTTTCCTTGCCTCCTCGTCCAGGAAATGTTTAATTTTGGCTAACTGGTAAACTTTCTGTGCTGTTTGCTTTGTGAGTGCATGTGCATGTGAGTTCCAACTTAGGTATTGGTCAACAGTGAGACCTAGAGTTCTGTGTTCATTTGCGATTTCATTTAGTGATGTTCCAATATAGAGCTGAAGTGTTGTTTTTTGCGAATGTTGTAGTTTTTGTCTGGTTGATATTAACATACATTTTGATTTACTAATATTTATATGCATGCTATTCTCGTTGCTCCACTTAATAAGATTATGTGTATCGTTTTGTACAGATTGTTCTAGTGTGGTGCAACTTTTAACACTTGTATAAACAGTACAGTCATCGGCAAACAGGTCACATGATGAGTGTTTGAAGTATAGAGGAAGATCATTAATGTATACGGTAAAGATAAGAGGGTGTGGCAAAGTGACTGTAATTTTTATTTTCAAACCGCTCGTTCTTTTTGGTTACTATTTGGTTGCTTCTGTTCTCTTTAATTTTTATCCGGTTTTCGGATTTGTTGATGTTTCCATTCCTTGTCAGGGTTCTAATAATTGTAGGATCAACCCCACCAACCCGTCTCTTTTCGGGGGTAGGTGTAAATCTCTACCTGAGTGAGAGCGTGGGCTAGTGAGTCATTCTTGTTGATAGACGGTCAGATAAGTTTACGTCACACTGAGTACATTTTTCAGCGAGGCAGCAGGCTTCGTGGGGAATTTACGTTCTTTGATCCCCCCTCACTCCACCGTTCCAGCAGGGGGAATAACTCATCGTCGCTTGGTTAACTATTAGTTGGATGTTAAGAAAATGTTATGATGCTTAACGGGAAGCTCTGACGATTGGTTTCGATTTTTAATTTATGTAGCAGTCATTAGATTACCTCAAAGTGGGGTAGAAGCAGTTTTGGGGAGATAATTCTAGAAGCTATGACTCACCGCGTCTGTCTTGCATCAGAATATTGGCACTATATATACAGGGCCAAATTATTAGTCGGGGCTCCCAAGTCCTGGATTATTATTGCCGTGAATAGTGCCATACGTAAATTCAGTCTGACTGGTTAGTGGATATTCTGATAAAGTCTGGGTATGTATGAAGTCTTAATAAATTAGTGGTGTAGAAATTTTAGCTAAAGGATTTTAACAAGTCAGAGTAAGCTTTCTGTTGGGATTTAATTCTTTTTTTAGTCGGTAGTTTGCCATCAATTACCTGACTTCTGCCAGTGTATTGTAAGTTTAAGTGGTAATCATACGAAGTAAAGCCAGTGTAGTTATGTGTAAAAAGTTTGCTGGTATTATTAATTAATATATCTCTATATGAATTTTGGACCTACGGCTGGTGTAGTATGGTGTAATATATTAAGAGTACCAGACTTTGTTATGATAACTTTGAAGATAATAGTATATGAACTCGGGAGTTTGGTTTAACTAAAGTGGCCATGGGTATTTGAGTTAGTTGCCGAAGAATAATAGTGGTGAAGGGAGTTGAGTATTATGATATGGGGTATGCAGTAGTGTGTAGATATTTGTGCTATTTTGATAACCCTCAATGGGCTGCCTTTTAATATAAGAATAGGGCTGGGAAATTATTTAAGTAACAGTTATTTTATTGGGATACAGTGAAGCGGTATTGTGACGGGTAACTAACTCGGTCACGAGCTGGCCTCAGAAGCAATCAGGTCAGCCCGCGTCTG
Source organism: Oreohelix idahoensis (assembly GCA_024509875.1). Taxonomy (NCBI): domain Eukaryota; kingdom Metazoa; phylum Mollusca; class Gastropoda; order Stylommatophora; family Oreohelicidae; genus Oreohelix; species Oreohelix idahoensis. The sequence continues at coordinate 91,035 of JAMPIV010017109.1, forward strand.
TGTTAAACGTAATAGACAACCTGTTGTCAGTAAAAAAGAGAGGGGAAGGGGTGAGCTGTTAAGTCTGACCCGAGGGCAGAAATAGGGTAGAGCATGAGGGCTTGTATTGAGTGCAGTTTTATTATGGTATGGGAAAGCGGGGTGTATGTACATCTTTGGTTATTAATGTGTTTGAATTATGTATTTTGTGGATTGGTGTATATAAGTTGTTATTTTGTTTTACAGCGATTCACGGCGTTGTAGGTCCCTAAGCCTGCAACAGACTTTGCCTTCTCGGAGAGGGAGGCAAGAGACATCGGTGTAATTGAGAAAAAACTGGGGTACGCGCAAAGTAACGGCGCCCCTAGTTACGTCTGCAAGACGTAGAAGCATTGGGAATTCTCCTGACGCGAGGAAACATATACCTCAGCGTGGAATTGCCTAGAAATTGGAGGTCTTAGCTCGTACGGCCCAATACAGAACAGGCTACGTTGCCTGGTATTGTTTACATACTGCCACAATAAAGCAGTAGGCCATAACCCGAAGCGGTTTAAATCGTCGTTTGAGTGTGAAGAATTGAGTTGCCATCATCATTGCTAAATCTACAGCCAGAAGCAAAAATATATAGTCACCAAGGGCCCCTTCATCAGTTATTCTGGAGCGGAGAGAGGGAAATCATACCTTTCTAAATGCTAACGGGAGAAGGTACCTGACGAAGGGTAACGCAGCTGAGCCTCAGACGAAGACGATAGCGTCAGGAAGGCACTGAACTGAAGTAGAGGGGAGAAAGTAGAGTTAGATAGATAATACTTAAAGGAGAGCCTCTTAGTTAGTTCTGCAGGATTCAGTGGAGTAGGATTTAGTGGTGTATAACTTAGTTGTGTAGGAGCACCTTTGAGACATTTTAGTCAGATTAGTTGTAAGTCTTCCTCTGACTGGTTAAACGGGACAGAGTGAAAACTAGTGGAGAGTATTCTTGTGGTGAGTGAGACTCCACAGTGTAGTTAGTTAGAAATAGTAGTGTTCAAGTGGTGTTGGCTCTTACTTAGAGACCCTGGCCCGGTATATTTCTTTACCTTAGTTGTTTTCGTGTAGTCGTGGATAAATGCGTGGTAATTTTTGATAATTGTGTCATTTATTGATTTGTTCTTTTTTCCAGGTTGTGCGAACTCGCACGTTATTGTTGTTTTTCTCTGTGGTAAAGATATTTTGTTTTGTTTAATAAACTATAAAATGTGCTCTGGATCAGTTTGTCTTTCACTCTACTGTACCTGTATTCTTTAACTATACAGTTGTGTCTGTGGCTAGTAATTAGTGCTTACCTTATCTCAGCTGAGCGAGAGGTGGTGAGACAGTAGCTAATAAAACAAGTCACTAATGGCGAGGGAGAGTCAATCTAGGTTCTCACCCTTGAAGCTATAAGTCTCATCCTCCACAGTCACTTTAATTTTCATCTTAATCTATCTTCTCAGACTTTCCTCAAAACTGGTGTCTTGTCTCTTTACTCAGACAGACGCTTAATTTAAGGTAGTAGGATACCCAACAATGTTAAAAAAAAAAAAAAATCCAATAATTTTCATTTTCATGCTTTAAATCATCGTCAACATGTTCTTGTACTAAAAATAATTCATAGAAGCTTAGAGATACTCTGGTATGATAGGAATCAGTGTTTTTCTACACACACCCCTTTGAGTAATTTGCATAGTAACCAATGTTTATAGTTGGTTAACATGTGAATAATGACCCAACATGAAGGTGCGCAATTGTAAAACTGCGAAATTATAATTATACTGAGGCAACAGGAAAAAAATATTTATAACTTTTCCAAGGGGAATCAGTCTATGATTTCTTATGAATTTTTCAGACGTGTGTGTCAAGAAAGTTTTGATTGTAAATTTCAACATTTGAAACTTGCATTGTGCATTTTCACCCACATAAACACTATTTATTGCTAGTTTTATACTGATTCTGTATAATAGTAGTTAGCAGAGCTTCTTTTGTTCACAATGGGAAATAAGACAAAGACTGGGAGGCGTGTTAAACGTAAGTTCCTTGGAAATCGTTATACCAAGACAGTTTCTAACCCGTTGCTTGAAAATGAGACGCCTATTGTCGATAGTGACGCTATGAAGCCTCTGTGCTCCTCAGCTAAGAAAATAAAGGTCCAAGAAAGTGAAGGACAAGCTAAAAATGACAACAGAGGAAATGGGTTTATCCTTATGGATGTAAAACTGCTGTTTGGGTTTTTATGCGCTAACTTTAGATGTGACAAATGTTATCAGTACTAACTGACCTGTGAGATCGTCGTAGAGACTCGGAATTTCTTTTGTCATGAAATCAGTATCAAGTGCACAAACTGTGGCGAATGGAATGCCAATTTCAATACTTCTGATGTATCATCTTCAGCTACTCACAAGCACAAAGAAGTAAATGTGCGAATGGTGGCATTTGTGCGTTCTACTGGGAGAGGCCACAGTGCATTGCAGACTTTTTCGATATGCATGAACACAAGTAGTAGGATACCTTATAGGGTAAATAACTCAAATTTTCCTTTCAGAATCAAACAACCATGGGTATAGTGTTAGTATGGACTTAACATTTTTGTCCACATAATGACCTCATTAATTATGCAAATTAGCTATCCAATATGGCCGCCGAAGTGAATAAATTATACACCTTTTTTAAAACAACATAACTATGTTACTTGTACAAGGATCTGACTGAAACTTGGCAAATTGAATCATTATATTCAATTCTTAACCCTTCGAAAATAAAGTTCATTCATTCGTTCGTTTGTTCGTTTCTCTCTCTCTCTCTCTCTCTCTCTCTCTCTCTCTCTCCAAAGCATTCATGCCACACAGCCTTAACAAAGATGATAGACAATTGGCACCTAAACATCAATAACGATAATATATGTGGAGCAATATTTGTAAACATTAAAAAAGCATTTGGAATGAAAGATCCCGTTATTTTAATCAGAAAATTAGAAACAATGAAAATAAATATTAAGCTGTTAAAGTTAATTAAATCGTTCCTGTCAGACAGTGAACAAATAGTGTCTTACAATAATTCCTTGTCAAACCGAACCGTAGTCAATACAGGTGTACTTCAGGGCTCTATTCTCGGCCCTCTGTCAGGAAATGGCTCTGGTAGTCTAAGAGATACAAAGACAGACGCAGAGAAAGAAAGATATAGAAAGAAACACACAGTGAAACATATAAATAAAAGAAGAGATACAGGGATAGAAGCAGAGAGAGAGAGAGAGAGAAAGAGAGAGCGAGAGAAAGAGAGAGAGAGAGAGAGAGAGAGAGAGAGAGAGAGAGAGAGAGAGAGAGAGAGAGAGAGAGAGAGAAGGATAGCTGTGAACAAAAAGAAACACGCAGAGTGAGAGAGATACATGAGCTAATAGATACAGACTGTGGCATAGGCAGACCATTTACGTGAATCAGAGAGAAAGACAGACAAAGAATGAACATTGATAAAAATTGCAAGAAACAGAATGGCATAGAGAAAGAGACACAGTAAAAGGCAAAGCGGAAAGCTAAGTTGAGAAAAAGAGATATATAAACAGAAAGAGAAAGAGAGCCATAGAAGGAACAGGAATGTACATTGATACGGGCATAGAGAAAGGAAGAGATATTCATTCATTCATTCATAACCATCCACTCCCAAAGGAGCATAGACCTTCAACAAACACATGCCAAGTCCTCCTGTCACGTGCCATCATCTCAAGTTCTTTCCATGTTTTCCTCATCATTTTCACCTCTGTTTCCAGCTCTCTTCTCCAATTGCTTCTTGGTCTACCTCTGCCTCTCTTGCCCTGGGGGTTCCAGAACAAGGACTGTCTTGTAATACTATCAACAGGTTTCCTCAGTGTGTGTCCTATCCATCGCCATCTTCTTCTTCTCATCTCTTGTTCCACTGGCACTTGTCTAGTTCTTGTCCTCAGTTCCACGTTGGTAACCTTGTCATACCATTTAATCCCTCTATTCTAAGCAAGCACCCATTTATGAAAGTCTGTAGCTTTTTGGTTGTTGTTTTTGTTGTTCTCTATATCTCAGAGCCATACAATAGGACTGACTTCACATTTGAGTTGAAGATTCTTATTTTCGTGTTGGATCCGATTTCTCTTGATCTCCATATATTTCCCAATGCAGTGAAAGCTCCTCTTGCTTTTTGTATTCTTAATTTGATATCACTGTCTGTCCCTCCAACTTTGTCTATATTGCTGCCAAGATATGTGTACGATTCTACATCTTGTATTGGTGTTTCTTCAAATTCAACCCTGTTATCATTACCTGCATTTATTCTCATTATTTTTGTCTTTTCCCTGTGTATTTTCAGACCCAATTGCTGTGACCTCTCATCGAGTGTTTTCAATTTGTCCTGCATCTGATTACGTTATGAGACAGAAGAGCCAAGTCATCAGCAAAATCCAGATCATCCAACTGCTTAGTCAGAGTCCACTGGATTCCATTTCTGTTGTGTGTTGTCGATGATCTCAAAACCCAGTCTATTGCTAGTAAGAAAAGAAATGGAGATAAGAGGCATCCCTGTCGCACTCCTGTTCTTATCCCAAACGGTTCTGTAAGCTGTCCTTCATGAAGAACTCTGCATGTCATGTCTTCATATGTTTTCTTTATTAAATTAATGATCTTCAAGGGAACTCCATAATGCCTCATCAATTTTCAAAGTGATTCTCTGTCTACACTGTCAAATGCCTTTTCGTAGTCCACAAATCCGATGTATAGTGGTGAATTCCATTCCAGACTTTGTTCAACTATTATTCTCAAAGTGGCTATCTGGTCTGTACATTATCTGTTTTGTCGAAAACCTGCTTGTTCATCTCTCAGTTTCTTGTCTATGGACTCTTTTAATCAGGTCCAGACGCTTTTCCATCTCTTAGAAGCTTTATGGCTTTCTTTATTTCTTCCTTCGTTGGTCTTTCACCGTTAATTTGTAGCTCTTCTTCTGCTGGCTGGATGTCCGGGGGGTTTTGTGGAGCTGGTCTATTGAGAAGGTCCTCAAAATATTCTGTCCACCTCTTCATTTGCTCTTGTATATTGCTGAGCAGTTTTCCATTCTTGTCTTTTATGAGGCAGCTTGTTTGCTTGTATTTCCCTGTTAGCTTCTTTGTGCTGCTATACAGTTCTCTCATATTTCCTTTGGCTGCAGCATCTTCTGCCTCTCTTGCCAACTCCTCAATATACTTCCTTTTGTCTCTTTTGATACTTCTTTTTACTTCTTTGTTTGCTTCTGTATACACTTCTTGAGCCTTGGCTTTGGAACTTCTGGTTTTGCTTGTGTTTAAATTTGCTTTGTTGTTTTTTTCTGTCTTTTATCTTATTGATGGTTTCTGTTGTTATCCATGCTTTTTGTTGTCGTCCCCTTTTCTCTAGTATTTCTTCACATGTCTCTTTCCATACCGTTTTGATTTGCTGCCAATAGTCTTCTGTATTCTCTACATCTTCCAGCTGTTGGAGCACTTGGAATTTGTTGGATATTGTGACCGCAAATTTGTCTCTTGTTTCTTGATTTCTTATATGTCCTAAATTAAACTGTTGTCTACAATTTTGCATTGTTGCATATCTCTTGAGTTTCATTTTTACTTTGGCTATCAGAAGGTGGTGATCTGATGCCAGATCTGCTCCTCTATATACCTTTACATCCTGCAATGATGATCTAAACTTTTTGTTTATGCATATATGGTCAATCTGATTTTCTGTTCTATGGTCTGTTGATATCCATGTTGCCTTGTGTATTCTCTTGTGTGGAAACATGCTTCCTCCTATAGCCAGTTGATTTGAAGCACAGAAGTTTGAGAACAGTTCCTCATTTTCATTCATTATTCCTAGCCCATGTTTTCCCATGACCTCTTCAAATCCGGTGTTGACTGTACCTATCTTTGCATTCATGTCACCCATCGAAATTGTGATGTCTCTTCTTTTTACCTTTTCCATAATTTCCTGTAGTCTAGTATAAAATGCTTCTTTCACAGACTCTTCTTTGTCGTTAGTTGGTGCATAACATTTACATTTATTTTCTTTTTAGCTGTTTTAAAACTAGCTGTTATTATTCTGGGTCCAACAGCTTCCCATTCAATGAGTGCTTTCTGTGCTTCATTAGATAACATAAGAGCTACCCCTTGACTGTGGTGTGAACTTTCGTCTTCATGTCCTGAGGACAGCACCAATTCACCTGTGATGAGTTTCTTCTTGTCTACCCCGTTCTACTTTGTTTCACACATTCCCAGAACCTCGATTTTATATTCCCTCACTTCGACTGCTACTTGTGCCACTTTCCCTTGTTCGTTTAATGTCCGAACATTCCAGGTGCCAAATCTGTAAGTTCTCCTAGAAGAAAAAAAGTTAGTCAGCAACACAGATTCCTTTCGGCTTTCTCTGTGTTGCATCATACGCCACCCTGCGAGAGGACCTTCCCCTGTCTTGGATGGCTGTGTTTTATTTTCCTTAATTGACTTGTCCATGTTTGTTGATGTTTTTTGTGGTTTAAATTTTTTACAGGATGGGGTAACCGGCCCCATGCCCAACCCTCTTTAGTCTACGACATGCATGGAAGGGAAGAGTGTTACTATTCTTTGCTCTCCTTTCGGGCCCCGGTAGCACATGGGTGAAGAGATATACCGAGATACAAAGAAAACAGAGATTCGGTATAGTAACGACAGCGACAACAGGAGAATGATATAGAACCGTGTAATCTGTAATTGCTTCACTCACTTCGCTCAAAGTTTCTTCTTCTTCATACACAGCTTACCGGTATTTCATGCTGCATCTACTGCTGTCTTTTTTTTGCTTATTCATTAAATTACCTTTTATTTTTAATGCAGATATATAGCAACAATAAAGGGAAAAACAAGAAAGGGAGCACATTTTCGAGGTGCAATATTTAAAGTTATTTCAAGCGTACAATGAAATCTTGATTCCCTGATTTGATTTTTCTTATGTGTGTCTGTGTGTGTGAGTGTGTATTTTTAATAGCAAGAGACACCAACTTTGTAAGGAGACGTCTTTCTCCTATCCCTATAAAGTTGCAGTGGGTCCCAACATTTCTCCGACCGCGACCCAAATTCCACAGCTAGTCCAGCTGATGACCCATATACTAATAAGTAAGTACAACACATAAACGGGTATGTTACCGACACTTGTAACAAAATAATGAAGCAGAACAAACAAACAAACTAGACAATAGAAAAACAGCAGACGTGATGACTGGAACCAAGAACCATCCGAAGGACGCCACCGCCTGGCTATGATACCAAATTTGACAAGTAAAAATTAATTACAAGACTTCAGTCAAAGACATGCCGTAATATTTAACCATAGGGTGAGAATCACTGTTACAAAAGGAATACATAGCAGCCAGATCTAGCATCTTCACCAAAATCAGTCACTGACGACTAGCCCAGGACAACAGCAGTTTAGGGATCTGCTTGTTGATAGACACAACTACATAGCGTGAAATGAGGTCAACAATTAAAGTGATTAATTCCTCGCAATGGAAAAAACATATACTCATCAAAATCCTTGGCAGCCAAGCACGAGGAAAGTACGGAAACAAAAATACAGATTTTTAAATTTTTTTTAAAAACTCCTGAACTAGCTGGTCGCTTAATGCATTTTGATTCTCTATTGCGGACAGACATCATGTTTGGAATAGAAAATAACCCCGCTATATCAAGGGCAGGGAAGGAAGAAAACTAAATCCAGTACGAGGTGCTAATCTTTAATGCAGACATTGTTTGACAGGGAGGACTGTTATACATCGTTCCGTCCTGAAAATCATTTGATATGGAACTTATAATGCGTCATGGTCTTAGACGAGGGAGATCATCCTGCACTTGAGGAAACCCTTGCCATGTCTGGGACTAAAGTTAGAAGCAACAAAAATATCGTTATAGCGACATTAATTCTTATTTCATCACGGTTTCTGTTTTTCTCATTGTTCGCCAGCCGAAACAAAGTTATAAAATATCTTGCAAAGTCTGAAATCACGTTTTTTTTAACAGCTCGGGAATGTGAGTGTATGTCTTTGTCGTTGGATGGTTTTAGGGTATTTACTGGAGGGTTCTGACTTCTTCTCCCATCCCGCTCTTCAGTAAAGAGTGAGCGCGTAGGGATCAACATTGAAAGTAAAATAATATATTTGCAGACATGAACGCCTTAGTGTTTTCCCTAAAAAATGGAAACATGTATCCCAGGTTTAAAAATACAGTAGTCTTGATGTGAACTTCGGTTTAATCCATAATTTATTTATCTAAAGCCTACTATTATCAGTTTTAGTAGTTGCTTGAAAATGATGTCGTTGTATTTATTCTCATGCTGATTTGATGTGATACAATGTAGTTTCAGACCGTCATTACAGGGTGCATTACCTTTCTGTTCTCCATTCAATGCTGAGGTTGCTGTCAGATCCAACTGTAGTTCAGACGTCATGTTCAGGGCTCTGATTAACTTTCTGTATCTCCATTCTCATGCTGAAGGATGCTGTCAGGATACAACTGAAGTTTCAGGACCGTCATTTCAGGGCTGCATTACCTTTCTGTATCTCCCATTCTCATTCTGACGGTTGCTGTCCGATACAACGTAGTTCAGAACCGTCATTTCAGGCTGCCACTTAACTTTCTGTCTCTCCATTTCGTGCTGAAGGATGCTTACCGATCAACTATAGTATCAGGCGTCAATTTCAGGGCTGCATTAACTTTCTGTAACTCCATACACATGCTGAAAGGCTGCTGTCAGGATACAACTGTAGTTCAGACCGTCATTTCAGGGGCATGCATTAACTTTTCTGTATCTCCATTCTCATGCTGAAGGTTGCTGTCAGATAAACTGTAGTTTCAGACCGTCATTTCAGGGCTGCATAATTTCTGTACTCTCCATTCTCATGTGAAGGTTGCTGTCAGATACAACTGTTAGTTTCAGTCGTCATTTCAGGGCTGCATTAACTTTCTGTATTCCATTCTCATGCTGAAGGTTCTGTCGATACAACTGTCGTTTCAGACCGTCAATTTCAGGGCTTCATTAACTTTTGTATCTCCATTCTCTTGCTGAGGTTGCAGTCAGATACACTGTAGTTTCAGGCCGTCATTTCAGGGCTTCTTAAACTTTATCTGTATCTCCATTCTCATGCATGAAGGTTGCTGTCAGATACAACTGTAGTTTCAGGCCGTCATATCAGGGGCTGCATTAATTTCTGTATCTTCATTTCATGCTGAAGGTTTGCTTGTCAATTACAACTGTAGTTTCGACCGTCATTTCAGGGCTGCATTACTTCTGTATCCTCAATCTCATGCTGAAGGTGCTGTGGTGTCAGATACAACTGTAGTTTCAGGCCGTCATTTAGCGGCTGCTGCATTAACTTTCTGTATTCGTCCATTCTCATGCTGAAGGATGCTGTCAGATACAACTGTAGTTTCAGACTGTCATTTCAGGGCTGTATTAAACTTTCTGTATCTCCTTCTCATGCTGAATGTAGCTGTTCAGCTACAACGTTAGTTTCAGACCGTCATTTCAGGGCTGTATTAACTTTCTGTATTTTTCCCTTTTCCAAAATTCTTTTTTTCAAGCTGATGGTTGCTGTCAGATACAACTATAGTTTCAGGCCGGTGCATTTAGGCTGCATTAACTTTCTGTATCTCCATTCTCATTGCTGAAGGTTGGTGTCGATACAACTGTAGTTTCAGGCCGTCATTTCAGGGCATGTATTATTTTCTGTATCTCATTCTCATTGCTGAGGTTGCTGTTCAGATAAACTGTAGTTTTCAGGGACCGTCATTTACAGGGCTGAATTAACTTTCTGTATCTCCTTCTCAATGCTGAAGGTTGCTGTCAGATACAACTGTAGTTTCAGGCCGTCATTTCAGGCTGCATTAATTTCTGTTCTCATTCTCATGCTGAAGGTTGCTGTCAGATACAACTGTGTTTCAGACCGTCATTTTCAGGGCTGCATTGACGTTCTGTATTTCCCATTCTCATGCTGTAGGTTGCTGTCAGATCCAAACTGTAGTTTCAGCCCGTCATTTCAGGGCTGCATTAACTTTCTGTATCTCCATTCTCATGCTGAAGTTTGCTGTCAGATAAACTGTAGTTTCAGACCGCATTTCAGGGACATGTATTAACTTTCTGTACTCCATTCTCATGCTGAAGTTTGCTGTCAGATACACTGTAGTTTCATGACCGCCATACAGGGCTATGCAATAAACTTTTCTTTATCTCCATTCTTGTGCTGAAGGTTGCTGTCGTTACAAAAATTCGTTAGTTTCGACCGCCTATCTTCCAGGGGCTCACGATTGCATTAACTTTACTTTATCATCCTCTCGTGCTGAAGGTTGGCTGTCAGTAAGCATCCGCACTAATTTTCAGCAATGACCCTGCCCCTTACCTTTGCCGATAATCGCCAATCATGATTTTTTACTACGCCTCAGCGAGGAACAGAACCCAATTTTAATGGTTGATGTGTTATTAAGATCTAGCGGCGTTAGGGCTGTACGTTAGTGGTATCTGCTATGTGTTGGCGAGTTATATCTTTACGCTTCACATTAGGTGATTCCCACTTAATCCTGGGCCTCGGAGGAAAGATGCTAATTTTTTTTTTAAACATCATTAAGTGCTGGGCAACAACAATATGAGGGTGGTGGTCAACAGGTTCATTGGAAATAGGCTACATTAACTGGCACACTGAGAGTGAGTGTTGTGATTGGTATTCATGTTCCAAGATGATTGATTGAGTGGTATTTGTTAAGCGACAATATGTTACAAGCTGAGCAGAAAAATAATGGGATGCACTGACTCCCTCCTTTGTAAGGTGGCGGATTTGACCCATTAGCGCGTACTATAGGACCGGCTTCCTATACTCTCTGTTGTAAACACTCTCTCAATTCGGTGTCAGTATCCCATAGAGCACTCATACTGCAATCAAGGCCCACCATTCTCAAGGGTTCAGTCTTAAGAATTATGATTGTCTACCCGTGATTCATGAGTTGGGTTATGAGGTACTCTTTAGAAAAGTTGTTGCTTTTCATGAGTGAGTTAGCTACTCTGTCTTTGCATTCTAATCCGTTGCTTTGTAGGTAATTTGTTGCGGGCTCTGATCAGAATTTTATCAGCAGCCTAAGAGTTGTTGGAGGATGTACCACCCCAGCTCGACGCACCCCAGCCCCAAGCTATCACTCCATAAGTATCAAAGTACATTAAATCCACCCATATTAACAGTACCAATAAAGCTGATAAGCTATAAACCTAACCAAATAAGATTGTGTGGCTGAGTGCTAACTACAGCATTTTACACAATGGCCACTGCCTTCTAGACGATAAAAGCTGACAGAAACAACTGATTACAAAAGTACACAATCGACCACTCGTAAGTATGGTTTAGGATCTTTTTGCGAAGTGGAAAGAGGCATCAAATAACAAGATATCCTTTCAGAATGAGCTATACAATAGGATAGTTTTCACTACAATGATTTCAGTCTTCATTTTGTTGGAGCAAAAATCTTCCTGCACCAGCATAGCAAAAAAAAAAAAAAACAAGATCCATCGGTTGATCCTATCATGTGGATGAAAGTATGATAAACTGATCTTTGACCCGAGCCTTATTAATTTTCTCTATGTTATGCCTTTAATCTCCATTTACACAATTCACTCACACTCCACCTACCACTGCTGAGGATGGCTACACTCAGACATTCGAGCTGGTAGTACACACATAAACGTAGACGTTACTCCATCTGTTCTCAACTCTCCTTGCTTTTTCTCTCCCTTGTAAATTATTTTCATATCCACTACGGCACACACTCTGGACCACCACCAACAGTTTGCCCATCTAGCCTAATGACCAAATACCACTTGGACAGCTTAAATTTCCTCTCCATCATGAATTACTTGATCCTCTGATGTTCTGCTATCTTATGCCCAGTTAGCGTTTTATCGAATGGAAACATTAAACGTAACACAGGATAGTGGATAACTTAATCTAAGTTTGCAGCAAATCTTTTTTTGCTTATAAAATGGTACACTCAATTGAAGGACGTAACAGTTAGAGTCTCTACTTTTTGGGATTTTCATACAAGTAGCGAAAGGGGGGTGCTGGGTGCTGGTTTGTGAGAGTACTTATGGGAGATGGTGGCGTGTAGTGGGCTGAACACAACCGTTTTTGAACACGGGCATTTACATATGTTTATGTTAACTACTTGGTCTACTTATTAATTACACATTCTTATGTTGATTGTATGCGGAGCACGGTTAGTTCTTTACAATAGTATCTAACTATAGACTGGACTACTTTCCAGCGTGGGCATTGCAGACAGTGCATCGGAGAGAAATTCCTGGTGGATTTGCTAATCAACTGTACAGGAGGGTGTTATTGGCGGGAGCGGACTTCTGGATTTAAGGTGATCGATCCCAGGTGGGCTGACAGACAGTTACAGGTATGGAGGGCTAACTGGCAGTGGCAAAGCTGATGGGCTATTACTAGGGTGTTATCATGGCTGGGTGGGTCGAACTGGCGGATCACAGTTGTGGACTAAATGCGAGGATCATACTCATGTTCTAACTGGCAGACAGTGCAACCGGAGCCAAAGATATAAATTCCATAAACCAGCGTGATAGTACAACACACAGCAAAGTCACAACACATTACAAAGAGCAGAAGGTAGGTTATAACTAATCGCGAGATCAAACCGGCGCGACTATCTGGAACATTTAGTATTAAGGTGATACTGAATACCCGGATCGCGATACGATTTGACCTAAGTACACAGTATGCGAATTGACTTGGACTTGGTTGGACTATACAGGCGAAACAGTGCAAACTGATTGGGTCCTAAACTTGGCGTTATCAACCATGAGTAGGTACTAAACTGACTGCTGCGAATCAACCGGTTGTCGCTAGCAGGCGGAAACTTGGTATATTTAACCTGGCGGAACTCCAACTGGAATAAGCAAACTGTGCGAGTCAATCAACTGAGTGAGAGCTTAATAGATCAACTAACTGGAGGTTCAACTGGTGGGCTAACTGGCGGATCAACTGGTGTATCAACTAGTGGGCTAACTGGCGGATAACAGGTGGGTAACAAGTGGGGTCAAATGGTGGATCAACAATGGGCTACCAAAGTGGGTCAACTGGTTATACTAGATGGCGGATTCAAACTGGAGGATCAATCAAATGGGCTAACTGGGGATCAACGGGTGGTTACCTGGTGGATTCAATGGTAGGTCTACTGGGTGGATCACTGGTGGGCTATCTGGCGATGCAAATGGTGGGCTAAGTGGGCGGATCACCTGGTGGATCAACTAGTGGGTAAACTGGGCTGGATCAACAGGTGGGCTAACAGTGGGTCAACTGGTATACTAGATGGCGGATCAACTGGTGGATCAACAACTGGGTAACTGGTGGATCAACGGAGTGGTCTACCTGGCGGATTACTG
>JAMPIV010017110.1:0-60000 GCA_024509875.1 Oreohelix idahoensis
AGTTAATTTAACAAGGTACTTTCCCTTAGCAGATACCACCGTAGGGGAGTAAAGTGTTTGAGACTTCACTATACTAGGTCCGGATTCGAGAGGTCGGGTGAGCAGTTCACATCCTAGCTGTCGTTTCCTTCCCTAACTCAAGATTAAAGTCAGGTACCCATTTACGAATACAAGAGCAATAGGATAACAGGGTAAAGAATCCCGCTACACGCCCGTTGAGGCATATTGGGAATACGGAGTTAGGCCCAAATTTTCTGGACCATCGGCACACTAGGGGTGATGCGGTCAGCATCACGCCGGCTGCCTTTAACCTTCTCAGAGTTGCGCTGGTACACAATTCATGAGGCTGGGAAGCCATTGCACTAAATACTGCGCTACCGCGACTCCTGAGGGCCATAGACTGTTATGTTATTGTTTTAAAACAAGATTTGCAACATGTACCACTGAAGCAGCATGCTAATTTAATTCACAGGAAACAGTTGAACAATGTCCTAGCTGACACCGGCCCAGCGATTTCGTATGTCTTAAGTCTACTTCCACCAGTACTACTATTGTGTATCTCTATCTTCTTCTTCTAGTACCTACTCAACAGACGTGGGCGATCACGTCTCTCCGTTACTCCCTGTCCCCATAGTTGTTAAAAATGTTGCTCTTGACTTCTTCCGATGCCACAATGTTAAACTGCCAGGTATCTTTTCTATTTGTCGCCCTCTTTCTGTTTTGTCGTCAATCTTTTATGTTGTTACAACAGATTTGGGATTTCTTCTTCTCAGACCGAGCTTCAAATGTGAATTTCGTCCTTTCAACGTGAGTAATCATCTCTTTTGGGCAGTGAGTTCTTTTAAGAAATGCTCATTAATCTTTTCAACTTGTCCATAGTATTCTTGACAGTCTTCTATAAAACCTATTCTCTGTAGTATTCCTGACCCGTAAAACTAATTCTGTGTAGTATTCATGACCTTCTTCTGTAAAACTAATTCTCTGTAGTATTCTTGACTGTCTTCTGTAAAACTAATTCTCTGTAGTATTCTTGACTGTCTTCTGTAAAACTAATTCTCTGTAGTATTCTTGACTGTCTTCTGTAAAACTAATTCTGTAGCATTCTTCACTGTCTTTTTTAAAACTAATTCTCTGTAGCATTCTTGACTTTTTTCGGTAAAACTAATTCTCTGTAATATTCTTTACTGTCTTCTGTAAAACTAATTCTCTGAAGTATTCTTGACTGTCCTCTGTAAAACTAATTCTGTTTAGTTTTGGAAGATTTTTTTTTTTACTTGTCTTCCTGCTTGTCTATGATTAGCGTGGCGTTATTGGCAATACATGACATTATTGGCTCTATATAACTCTGAAGAACTCAATTCCTTCTTCAAATTACCAAGGTATGTCTCTGTAAGTCCGTTCCATATTTTTCTAACCAGTAATACCTGTAATTCTAATCCTGCTTTTTTATCGCAGTGTCTCTCCTTTAATGTATTTATTTTTTTTCTCATCTTTTATTTCCCAAGCGGGTCTAGATCATTATTGTGAATATATATTCGATCGTGCTTTCCATAGTCGACTTGTAAAAAAATCTTCATTTAGATTTTAATAATCTTTTTTGTGGCTCTTCATTTAGATTTTAATAATCTTTTTTGTGGCTTTTCATTTAGATTTTAATAATCTTTTTTGTGGCTTTATCTTTTTTTGGTTGTCACAAAAATTATGTGAAAAGACAATAGCATTATCGTGACAAAGAGAAATCTTACTAATTTAAAACGAAAATCCAAATGAACAGCGGACACAAACAGTGACCAAGAGAAAAATCAAGAATCTCTTTTGACAGTTAATAATTGAGCACGTACGTATTTGGTCAATCAATTTGCGTGCTGCGGAACTGTCAGCTTAAGAAATGTCAAGAGAATTGGCAGCTTCATTAAGTTCGACAATTAGGTGAGGTGTATTTTGTCTTCCGTGCGCACATATTTAAGTTTTCGAATGGTTATTAAGGTCTGTATTTTTTCCATGATGTAACTTTTAAAAAATATCTTAATTCACTTCCTTCTCGAAGCAAAAAACTGGAAGCTTATGCCTCATCAACATTTGCCACCTCCTCATCAACATTTGCCACCTCCTCATCAACATTTGCCACCTCCTCATCAACATTTGCCACCACCTCATCAACATTTGCCACCTCCTCATCAACATTTGCCACCTCCTCATCAACATTTGGCACCTCCTCTTCAACATTTGCCACCTCCTCATCAACATTTGCCACCTCCTCATCAACTTTTTCCACCTCCTCATCAACGATCGATTAAAATGGATCTCCAAAGTCTTGTGTCTCTTGTCTTGATGGGGGCACTCTGATAGACTCTATCCTGTTCATCTCTTGAGGCTATCTTCCCAATTGTAGCTCTTGTCTACACAGCCTGCAGACCCAAGTAGAACAGTCCCAACTGAGATGGTTTGGCCATGTCTGCAGAATTGGAGAAGATCGGCTACCACGACAAGCATAGGAAACTAAGAGCCAGGGATCCAGACCTCCAGGACGACCCAAAGTCCGCTGGGAGGACAACATTAGACAGTCTTTGAAGGACCGAGGACTAGAGAGGGACCAAGCCAGGAGGAAGACAGCCGATAGAATAGTATGGCGCTCTCTCTTACAAACCTCTACACCTCACGGCAGAAGAGGAACGAATAAGTAGTAGTCTACACAGCTGTAATAGGCATCTTCTGTTTTGAGTTATGGAAGGCAAATATAACGAGAAAAGGGAACCGACCACCCCGCTTCATATAACTGAAACCTAATATAATTAAGTCTCTAACAATTCCCTTCCTTACGGCAGTATTTGCAATGGGATTACTTTGGGTTGGTTTGGCTTTAAGGACCATTTTCATTGCACACGGACAACTCCATCAGTACTCCGATCTACTCCCTAAGACTACACAAGGAGGATCTCAGCACAGTGCACGAATTCTGGAGCACCGGTAATATCCAAAATATGTGTATACAGCAGTCACACATTCTAAAGATATTTTTGTGGTGGATAGGTTTCTTAATTTTTTTACATTTTGACAGAGCAGCGGCCGTATGGCCTACTCTTTACGATTTACAACTTCCGATGGATTTTAACGAGCGCAGCTTGCACTTGGGACCTCTTATTTTGTTCGTCCTCATCTGAGAGGGCTTGGAATCAGATCTCACTGCCTAGGAGATCAGGGGGGTGTATGACATCATTAGATGAAGCACTGGTTCTGGAAAAACAAAATTTCATCAATTATTTTCCCTGTCCTTGGGAGCAAACCCGGTACCTTTAGAATTAGATGCGGATGACGTACCTCTGAGCTACTCCGACCCCCGTTAGGATTACCTTTACCACATTAACTTATTTAGAGATGAGAAAAAATATATGTAATTAGGTCGTCTCGTTTCATCCATTCATTAACCTTTAACTTCCTAGGAGCATGGGCCGTTTATATGTCCTATGCCATAGCTTCAACGTATTTCCGTGTATTCTTATCCCGTTTATATCTCACCCCATTCTCTTATCCGATAACTATGAATTAGCAATGGTGCACCACTTCACTACATGGGGTCTACCATCAACGACAAACTGTCTCTGGACACAGCAATTGTCAGCTGCATTGGCAAAGCTGCAGCCATTTTTGCCCGCCTCACAAGGCTTGTTTGGAGAAAATAAAAACTCACAATGAAACCAAAGCTGCGATATATATTGCCTGTATCCCCAGCACGCTTCTATGTGGGAGCGAGACATGTACACCCAATGATATGCAAGAAAGAAGGTTTAGTGCCTTCCATCTACGTTGTCTACGCCACAACCTTGGCATTTCGTGGAAGGATAAAGTGACACATGTCCAGATGCTCTCATATGCTAGCATTAAAAGCATGTAAACACTGCTTAGACAGCGCAGACTAAGCTGGCTTGGCCATGTCAACCGCATGGCAGATGGTCGCATTCCTAAAGATATCTTCTACGGACAACGGGCAAATGAACAGCCTGGCGACCGCAGCTGAGGTTCAAAGATGTGTGCAAGAGAGACATAAAGGCATTGGACATCAATCCAGCAACGTGGGAGGATAAAGCTGCCAATCGCACCACGTTTTTTTTTGTCTTCCAAATCTCTCTTACTATGGCGATTCCTCTTCTGCTTCGTACACACTCACATGTCTACTTGAATATTTTCAAATAAAGCAGTGGTTAGCTTGAGGTTTGTTGGAATTTCCATAGAGTTTAATCCAGGACGGCCATATATGCTTTCTGTATTGCTCATATGTTGAGTATCTCTAAAGCAACTGTCCAGCAGTCATTTTATCGATATCATAGTTACATTCATCGGTAATTCCTACATTTAGCTTGTTGAATAGATGGTATCCAAATATGTTGTGGCCATGCCGAGTTTGAAGAACATCATTTGTTAAAGTGACGATTCTAGAACAAGGACGTCCGTGTGAATATCTTGCTTAGAACTATATATATATATATATATATATATATATGCATAGATAGATAGATAGATATATAGATAGATAGATAGATAGATAGATAGATAGATAGATAGATAGATAGATAGATAGATAGATAGATAGATAGATAGATAGATAGATAGATAGATAGATAGACGGACGGACAGACATACAGACAGACAGACAGATAGAACGATCGATAGATAGACAGATAGATAGTTAAATAGTTATATGGATGGATGGCTGGATAGATAGATAGATAGATAGATAGATAGATAGATAGATAGATAGATAGATAGAAAGATATATAGATAAATAGATAGATAGATAGATAGATAGATAGATAGATAGATAGATAGATAGATAGATAGATAGATAGATAGATAGATAGATAGATAGATAGATAGATAGATAGATAGATAGATAGATAGATAGATAGAACAGAAAAGTGTTCTCAGTCCGGGAAACCAACTTTCTATCAGAAGCCATCTTGTTATCATCATTACCACCAAGTACACTTTGAGCACAAGCCTTCATCAAACAAATTCCAAACATTCCTGTCCTGTACCATCCGATGAAGGTTTTTCCCTGTGTTCATTTTTCTTTTTCATTCCAGTCTCCAGTTCTCGTCTCCATATATTTTTCAGTTTCCCTCGATCTCTCTTAACCTGCGGGGTTCTAGAATTAGCACTGTCGTTTGATACTATCTACAAGTTTCCTCAATGCGTGTTACATCCGCAGCCAGCGTCTTCTTCTCATGTCAGTTGGCATATGTCTAGTTCTTATCGTTTATTCTTCTTCTTTTTCGTCGTTCGCTCATTGTCATCTATTCTACATTAGTGATCCTGTTGCAACATTTCAATTCTACTTTTTGTTTACGCCAGCATCGATTTATAAACATCTGTAACTTCTCGGTTGTGGGTTTTCTTGTTGTCCATCTTTCATAGATATACAATAGTTCTGACTTGACATCTGAGGTCAAGATTCAGAATTCTATTTATAAACTGAACTTGAACTATGGTGATTTTCATTTACTTACTGGTGAGGGAATCCCGTTACACGACCATTGAGGCATATTGTGAATCTGATGTTAGGCCCATATTTTCTTGATCATCGGCCGCCTTTTACTTTTTCAGAGTTGCTCTGGTACCCAATTCATAAGGCTGGATCGACCCCGGAGCCGTTTGCGGTCTAAAAAGTCCCACCTCAACTGGAGATGGAACCAAGGACCATCGAGCTAGGGAACGTTCTGGTGTAATGAAAGCTAATATTGTCCTTTGTATTATTATTTCGATCTCACTATTGTCTCCGCCCCCCCCCCCCCTTTTTTTTCACCCTGTCTCACCGTATTGCTGCTAAACTTTATCTTGTATGGGTTGTTTCTTCAAGCCCAACTTTTAAAATCGTTCATGCATTTATTTTCACAATCTTTGTCTGTTCTCTGTTTATTTTCAAACCGAATTATTGTGACCTTTTGTCATGTATTTTTATCACGCTCTAAATAATAATTAGCATATTGTTAAAAAGTCAAATTACATCTTTCATAACAAATATGTAATCTAACATTTTGTTTTCTGAGTGTAAAAAACAAAACAATAATTAACTTCTGCACCATGAAGCACATATTAAGAAAATTGTGCGGAGGAAGGTTGAAGCCGGCAAGCACAAATAATTCGCACCATGATTACATTCACTACCACTATGATTGAATCAATCAGACAATCAGTGAATTCCCTTTAGCTCCGGAAGAAGTATCGGCCTTCTTCTTCTTTCTTCTTTGATCCTTAGCCGCCGACTGTCAAAGCAGTCAGTGGCCATCACGCATGACCTTTAGTATATATCAAATTCTCCTGTCGCGTATCATCAGCTCGAGGTCTTTCCATGCCTTCCTCGTTATTTTCATTTCTGTCTTGAACATGTACTCTCAGCTTGCAAGGTGTTATTAGGGTCAAGGGCGATACATATGGCGCCACAACAAAGTACTAAATGAGCTGGCTGCTACAGTAGACCTGGCAAGGGTGAAGGCGAACAGCAGTCATACCGAGCACTGAAAATTCATAATTTCTGAGAGCATGAAAGTCAGCACATCCCAAACCAAGTAAACCAAGTAGCAGTTTACCATCTCTTCTTGACTGTGTAAATGACTGGGAGATGGCAGTAGACCTACCTGGGTTAGGAGCATATCCAGAGAGTATCAGAAGATCTTGAAGGCGGCCAGATATAGTGCTGCATTCCTCGTCGTCGCACCAGATTATAATGGTTGAGCTGACCGTTCCATTTGAATCCAGTCTGAACGAGCAACACTCATTCAAAGTGGCCAAGTATAATGATCTGGCCGCGGACTTGAGACGCAATGGTTTCACAGCATGGGTCATGGCTGTCGAGGTGGGTGCAAGAGGTCTCTCGGCTGCCTCAGTGCATGATCTGCTGAAACTGTTGGGGTTGAGGAGAAAGTCGAGAACAAGGGCACTTAAAAGGTTCAGCCAAACTGCGGAAAAGGCATCGTGCTGGCTATGGAACAACCGCAACGGGCCATGGAACTCGAGACAGTAATTTGTTTTCAACATAGGGGTTACTTTCACAACTGCCTCCAGCTGGCAGGAAATAGGAATGAATCTGAAAGCTGCAACCAAGGTGGAGTGGGTTCAATTCTCTGCACTAGACAACAACTGGAGGCTGACACTTGGAAGTCATGACCTAAGTGGGCCGGCCCCCTTTAGAATGTAAAGGAGATTAAGGGGCCGAAACACTTGATCGAGGGGGGGACTGCTTCTGATGATCAGATTACCTCCTGTTGTATCGCTCTGTATAGAGTTTCCTATCATAATGAGTTTTATTTTTTTAAATTTCTTTTCCAGAAAATAAATAATTAAATAAATAAAATAAGGCAAAGAAAGGGACGTTACAATAGGCAGCAAAAGTTGCTTCCCGTTATGAAGTAACGAGCTAAACAGACTGGATCTCATGCTAAGTTGAAGTGGTAATACGACAAAACATTGTACGTAATAAAATGACATTATTGTTTATCCTGACCTTTCTTTCACATAAATTAGTTGGATAGGCGTGAACAATGGTAGTCCCATAGCACATACTACCATACGGGAGTGAAGTGTTAGAGACTTCACTATGATAGGTCCAGCATCGAGAGTTAGGGGTGGGGGATTACCAGTTGCCTTCCTTCACTCGAGCAAAGTCAGGTACACATTTACAGCTGGGTAGACTGGAGCGTGTCGACACCGTGAATCGAACCTGAACGTTTGCCCGTGCTCTAACAGCTCTCAACAGGAATTTATTTTTTAATAACCCTGTACTTTTCTTACCCTGGTGGCTCCAGGAAAAGGACTAATTGTAAAGCTATCAACATTTAATACACTTGATCATATTGGGTGCTGACGTTTTTGTGGCTAAAATTCGCTACAGAGTGGGGTAGACGGTCCTATGTCCAACCATCTGTAGTCACTTTTTACGACATGCATGGTAGGTTACGGTGTTACTATTTATTGCTTCCATTTCCGGCCCGGGTAACACCCACTTCACTATCATTGTTGCTTTAATTCTTGTCCTACCTTCATCAATTTGTTTTATCATCACAACATTCATAATTTCCAGTAACATCGTCACAGTCTTAATTTTGTTGCCATCATTATTTAAATCAGGGTTCTCAAACTTTTTTTGCATGCCCGCCTCCCCCTTCTGAACCTCATTTATCTCTGTTCCCCCTCCTTCTTTCCTTATATTCGCTTTTAGCTGTAAAGTACTTTACTATCTTACTGTGGCCCCCCTGGAAATATGGCATGGCCGTCTGAGAGGTCATGTGGCTCACGTTGAAAACTACTGATTTAAATCAGCACAAACACAATCGTCATACATCGGTGACATATACTGACGTAGACACATGATTAATTGTTTATGCGTGTATGATTAATCTGATTGTCTTTGAAAGTACTAACGATGGGTAGGTCAAATATTCAGGAAACATGATGATAGCTTGGCAAAGAGGTCCTTGTTTTGTAATCCCTAGGGTAAAACATCTAGGGGGAGACTAAATAATACATGGAAACGAAAACTGGACACAGGCATGACAGAGATATAGAAGACATGGACAGACGTTGAGTTGATGGCACTAGACAGGAAGACTTCTTCTTCTGCTTCTTCTTTGATCCTTAGCCGCCGACCGTCAAAGCTGTCAGTGGCCATCACGCCTGGTGGCGTCTTGTAGGGCAACAACAAATTTATTCCACTTTGCTCGGTCGGTGGCCTTCCTTCATACTGTGCCCCAACTATGGTTCATTCTTTGCATCTCAGCCTCCACAGCCCTCCGCTAAGTTGTTTTTGGTCCGCCTCTCTTTCGTTTTCCTTCAGGGGTCCAAAGCATAGCTGTTCTTGTGATGGCATCGGGGTCTCTTCTGAGGACATGACCAACCCAGCTCCAGCGTCTGCCAGCTATGATGGTGTGCATGTCCTCTTGCTTGCTCCGAGTAAGCAGATCTTGGTTGGTGATGGTATTCGGCCAAAAGATTCGGTGAATTTTTCTTCGGCATGTTGTGTGAAAAGAGGACAATTTCGACATTCCCTTCTCTGTAACTCTCCAGCATTCCGCACCATAGAGAAGCACAGAAAGCACACAGCTCTGATATAATCTTAATTTTGTGCTTGTGCTGTACTGAGAGGACTTCCAGATGTTGTTTAGACTAAAAAAGGCTGTTCTTGCTTTGTTCATTCTGTTGTTGATGTCTTTGCTTGCTCCGCCGTCTGGTGTTACTATGCATCCTAGGTATGTGAAGCTGTCTGTCTGTTCCAGTTGCTGATTCCTTACTGATATGGGCTCAGGGTTGCTCACATTGAGCGTCATGACCTCTGTCTTCTTTAGATTGATGTTCAAGCCCACCTGCTGGCTATACCGTTTTTTCCTGGATGGGTTGATGTGAATGTGCTAGTAGTGCAATGTCATCTGCATATTCCAGATCTTCCAATGTAGAAAAAGTAGTCCATCTTATTCCTCTTGGATTGCCCTCTGTTGTCTGGCGCATTACCCAGTCTATGACTGTTAAAAATATAGTGGTTGATAAGGGGCATCCTTGTCGTACTCCTGTCTTCACCTCAAATGTTAGGTTGCTCTGCCCAACGCTACACGTAAAGTTGGCATAGAGGCTACAGGAAGACTTGACATACGTTTATTGAAAGCCCTTGCTCGTTGGTGAGCTGACAATGATGATGATGATGATAGAATTACAAGACAGTCCATGTTTTCGATGCCCCAGGGTAAGACACGGAAATCAAAGAATAGACTGAGAAGAAAACTGGAGACATACGTACAAGGAGATGTAGCAGACATAGAAGGCCTTTGAACTGATGGCACGGGACACGAAGACTTAGCGTTCGTCTTCAAGTACCATGCCTAGTGGCGTAGGAGATCATGTCTCTCCACGACTTCTTGTATCCAATACAATTGATCATTTCTGCCGTTGACTTCTTCCAGCTTCTCAATTCACATCTCTGTGGCCAATTACGTCAGGATTGGTTGTATATAACACTGAAGAACTCTCTTTCTTGCTTCTATTGACAAAGAACCGTTGCATCCAATACTCTGCATTTTATAGAAAATTGTTTTTAACCTGAGCTATTCTGCTCTTCACTTGATCATACCTTCACTTGATCATATCTTCACTTGATCATATCTTCACTTGATCATATCTTCACTTGATCATATCTTCACTTGATCATATTTTCACTTGATCTTATCTTCACTTGATCATATCTTCACTTGATCATATCTTCACTTGGTCATATCTTCACTTGATCATATCTTCACTTGATCATATCTTCACTTGATCATAACTTCACTTGATCATACCTTCACTTGATCATATCTTCACTTGATCGTACCTTAACTTGATCTTACTTTCACTTGATCATATCTTCACTTGATCATATCTTCACTTGATCATATCTTCACTTGATCATACCTTCACTTGATCATATCTTAACTTGATCATATATTTACTTGATCATATCTTCACTTGATCATATCTTCACTTGATCATATCTTCACTTGATCATATCTTCACTTGATCATATCTTCACTTGATCATACCTTCACTTGATCATACCTTCACTTGATCATATCTTCACTTGATCGTACCTTCACTTGATTATACTTTCACTTGATCATATCTTCACTTGATTATATCTTCACTTGATCATACCTTCACTTGATCATATCTTCACTTGATCATATCTTCACTTGATCATATCTTCACTTGATCATACCTTCACTTCATCATATCTTCATTTCATCATGTCTTCACTTCATCATACCTTCACTTGATCATATCTTCACTTGATCATATTTTCACTTGATCATATCTTCACTTGATCATATTTTCACTTGATCATATCTTCACTTGATCATATCTTCACTTGGTCATATTTCCACTTAATCATATCTTCACTTGATCATATCTTCACTTGGTCATATTTCCACTTCATCATCCCTTCATTTGATCATATCTTCATTTGATCATATCTTCACTTGATCATATTTTCACTTGATCATACCTTCACTTCATCATATCTTCACTTGATCATATCTTCACTTGGTCATATCTTCACTTCAGCATATCTTCATTTGGCAAATGTTTGTTGAATACACATTACTCCTAGGGCAGCTGAAAAGTGATAAAGATGATAATATTTATGATGCTGATAGCATTACAAGACATCCCTCGTTCTGGAATCACCAAGGTAAGATGTGTAGAGGAAGTCCAAATAGCACGTGGAGAAGAGAACTTACGACAAACATGATGGTCACGAAGAAGACTCTGAAAGACCTTGAGCAGATGGCACTGACCAGGAAGACTTTACATACATTTGGTGAAGTCCTTTGCTTCTTAGGAAGTTGAAAGTGATGTTGTTAGCATTATAAGGCAATCCTTATTGTGGAATCTTCAGGGTACGACTGGGAGAAGTAAACCAATAACATACGGAGAAGAGAAGTTGAGATATACACGAACGACACGAATAAGACATTGCAAAGTCTGATGGTGAAGTCATTGGGGACACAAGAGTTGATGATGATGATGAGGATAATAATGATGAGTCACGTTTGATTGAGAAACATCTACAAATAAGACGCAAGAAATCAAAATTTGTCCTTGGCTCTTGTTTATTTACAACATATATTCCAGTAACAAGAACGACAACATATTATAACTGCTGACGTCCTGAACTCCAGCTGGTATGTCTTAGTCAATATTTGAGGACGTTTTCATAGGGCCCAAATTTCCTAATTTTCTTAACCTTTCGAAGTCTCCCTGAAGACGGCTCCCGGTGCGGCCGCACTCCATGCACCGCCCGAGATTCGGCTCCCGGCAGAGAAGCGAGAAGGCGAATACTGCTTGAGATACTACATATATAGTTGTATTTTATCTCCCATATTTACGTGTTCTTTCCTTCGATTATTTTTTTTTTTTTTTCAATTCCCCGTGGGGAAAACGCCGTCAACAAATATTCGACAGTCTTCCTGTTCTGTGCACAACTTACAAGGTCTGTATTATTTAGACATGCGCCCTAAAATAACCGATGGGCATTGTCTAAGTTATACGGGGTGTCCCTCGCCAAAACTAGACAAAAACCCCAAGTTAAAATAAACCCCCGCAAAAAAGAAGTAATTTGTATCCTTATTGTCTTGATCTTTTCTTCCTATTTGGTCCGTGTCGTATTCCCTTCTCCATTCTTTTTAGATCATCCTCTATTTCACTTACCCCGGAGATTCTAGATCAACGACTGCTGTGTAATGCTTTCAATTAGTTGTTCTAAATTGGTGTCCTCTCTAACGCCCTCGACTGCTCCTCACATTCGTTTGTTGACCGGCGCCTGAAAGGATAGCGAAGAATCGTAATACCGGATCATACTAGGCATGCCCAGAAGGCAACTAAGGAAGGTTTGCAATGGTACACGGCTCACTTCTTGTAGGGACTTTAATTCAAAAAACGTCAAGAAATACGGATAAGTCAATGAAAATAGCACATAAATAAGTCAAGGTCTTTCCTTAGGTACACTTTGTATTTACGTGCATTTGTGGTAGTGGAACACCGAGTAGATACGCACTTTTGCACGTCATACGGGATATGCACTTTGCACCTTCTTGGTGATACAACATTCCTTCAGACAATATTTATTAGCAACATTCCAAACAACGAAGAGGCAGACAAACTTGCAAATGAAGATATGATCAAATGAAGGGATGATGAAGTGGAAATAAAACCAAATGAAAATATGATCAAGTGAAAATATGATCAGGTGAAGATATGATCAAGTGAAGGTATGATCAAGTGAAGATATGATGAAATGAAGATGTGATGAAGTGAAGGTATAACCAAGTGAAAATATGATCAAGTGAAGATATGATCACATGAAGATATGATCAAGTGAATGAAGGGAAAGACCTATAACTAAATGACAACACAGAGACAACTTATGAAATGCCTATAACAGCCATAAAAGCCTCATTCAAGGACACATGGGAAAAAGAGCATCCAGGCCATATAAAAAATGATACCTATCAGCAGTTACCTAGACGAGACTAGGCCATCATTTTCCGCTTGCACACTGAACACAACAGGTTGAGGTACCATCTATACCACAAGTACGGGATTGATACAACAGATCTCCGCATCTGTGGCACCAGCTCCCTGACAGCCGAACAGCTGCTGCAGACCTGGTCCAACAAACAGCAGTCAATGGAGTAGATTATGGCAACAACCTACTTCTCTCCACGAAAAGCTGTTTGGAGATGTCAGAAACCTTGAGCTGACTTTTATTACAGTCATTAATGTAGAAGTCTAAAGCCGAACGAGGAAGAAGAAGAAGCAGCATCTATCCAATCACAACTTAAGTGTTAAACGATATGGCAAATTATTAATGATACCTGGTCATCCACTTTTATTTTATACAGTGTATGTTATGGGACATGTATTATCTGTTTATTTGGTCTCTTCAAAGTGTAGCTAGTTACAATCATTCAAGCGAATCTTTAAAACAGGTGGGTTTTTCGTTGAATCGATACACCACTGATGTGTTCTCGCTAGCACATATGGAGAAGAGAACTAAAAACAACGATAAAAGGGATGAAGAACACGTGGAAAGACCTTGAGCTGATGGCACAAGGCAGAAAGTCTTGGAATAAGTTTGTTGAAGGCCTATGCTCATTGCAGAGCTCAAAGATGATGATGATGATGGCATATAGATCGTTAAAAAGAAACGTAAGAACATATGTCAGTGCGAGTCACCTATTGGTGCAACTTGTTGCTGAACTATTTTGACCATATCTGTCGATAAAAAATACGCAGTTACCTTTGACCTTTAAAACACTTCGAAATTGATATGTTGTTTAGGTTAAACCAGCTATGCAGTCGATATATGCTGCTTTGCTGTACTATTAAGTAGAAGTCAACCACTGTTGCACAAGTTGATTGCTGATATTTTTTGCTTCGCGACAGAACGAGCTTGCTTTCATTGACTGCGTGAAGATGTCTGCGCGTGACTGACAATATAGAGAAGCGTATGACGTGATTTTATCTCTTCCTTTGAATGGTACAGCAAGGGGGCTCTTTACGGAAGATAAAGACTCATTTTGTGATGCCGTTTTGGTCAACAAGGTCATGCTCGGGATAAGAACAAACCCTACGAGGTCTGAAAAGAATTTTACGAAAGTTGACAAAGACAATGCGGAAAATCAAATATGGTTACGTAGTTAATATGAGATTTGTGGAAACAGTAATTGAGAAGATGGCGCTTGCGACGAATTTCATACATTGAAGAAACATGTTGATAGTGTTACAATGCAGGTCTGGAATACCCGGTGTAAGAATGATAGAAGAAGACAGAAAATCACACGGAGCAGTGACCTGGAGACTTTTGTAAAATGAATAAAGAAGACATTGAAAGAATGGTACAGGACAGGAAGGATTTGCATCAATGTGCTCTAGGTCTTTGTTTATATTGAAGCTGAAGTGTGATAATGCTGATGGTGAAAGCAGAAATTCAAGATCTTTGTTTTTAGTATCAATGTCGGGACCCAAAGATGCAGCAATAGAGAATGCAGTCAGCGACCCATAGCTTGACTGCTTGCATCAGGGTCAGCGAACCAGAGGTGACCAAGACCCTACTCCACCTCCACGTAGTGGTCCTGGAAACAAGCTGCATCACTGCAGTCTGGCTGAGAGAGTAGGGATCGCAGAGGGAAGGCAAACCCGGTCCCAAAAAATGCCGTGCTGAAGTCGGATGTGTCGACCGAAAGGCGCAGATATCGCAGCTCTGGTGTAAACAGACACAACGCAACCAACGTCCTTTTCAGGACGAACGAGGAAGAAGAGGAGGAGTATCAATATCAGAGTAAACTGCCCAATATATTTGTGTTTCGAATTTGTCATCAATGAAGCTTAGTGTACTTGCCCTGTGGCTTTCGCTCAAGGTCAATGTATGTCGTCTTTATACCTGCCATTTCTGTCACCGTTATTATTTCATGTGTTTGTCTGTCTCTACAACTACGGTTATTATCATGAATATTCCTCAACAAGAACTATATTGTAGCGTTATCAACATATTTAGTCAATGTGTGTACTATTCATCGCTGCGACTTTTTCTGAGATTACTGGCACTAATGAGGAAACAAAAAAACAAAAAAACATAGTACTGTACTATATTAATTAAAACAGTCATGTCTAACTGTGGTATCACTTTGCCGCTTTTGCTAAACAAAATTAATATTTTACGCAAAAGACGCGAGCAATGACGCGCGTAGTATGTAAACATGTCTTTCCATTTTAAAATTCCTTAATTTGTGTGTATGACAAGATGGTAGCAATTATTATAACGCAATCTACTTTAAAAACAGTGGCATGAGCCACGCCTTATCGGCTGGTTCAATAGAACGCGTCATACTCATTTTCAGCAGAGGTCAATCAAGATATTCTAGACGCACTAATTGCCGATAGACAGATTAGCACGGCGCAGTCATCGATAACTGTCGGTTTATTGTTAACTAGTTTAACGAATCAACAAGATAAGATCGGTCATATAATCAATGTTTATTGTGTGTTTCGTTACGAATTCGCTGCCATTTTATCAATAGTCTTTTTCTAAACAACAGACTTGATTATTTTGGTTTGTATTGTTTGTTTTTGTTTGGTCTGTTGTACTATCTAGTAGCCTTCTGTTGCCATAACTCAATAAGGAAAAGATGCGTGATGAGGTAAAAGCCCTCTCCTGCTTTATACCTTAATTTACTGTTTTTTTTGTTTTTTTGTAGTCCTTTTGACGTGTTCTTTTCTCATCTGCTTATTATAAGAGATTTTCACCCAATCTGAGGTGATGCCGCAATGAACATCTCCGCGTGGTGCGATCGCCAGCTACGTTGTTCCAGGCTGCTGAATTTATGTCCCGTGCATTCATGTCTTTTTATTTTCGTTCGGTTTTTGTCTTCTTCTGGCGAGGCGCGTTCCTTCCAACCTATTTGGTTATATCAGAGCACACATACCATCCCAAAAAAAAGTCAACTCTGTTGACTGCTAACCCGATCAGCGTTGATAGATACTAAATCCTGAAAAGGACTAACATTATCTATCTGCTAGCATAAAGCCCTAAAAAGGACTCGCCAGCTAAGCCAAAGCCTGAGCTTTGCCTTCATGTCCTCTCTTGCACACATTTTTGAACCACAGCTGCATGTCTGTTAATTTGAGAATTGCCAGTTGTCTGTAGAAAATATCTTTGTCGTAGAAAATATCTTTGTTGCAGAAATAAATCTTTGTTGGAGAAAATATCTTTGTTCTAGAAATATCTTTGTTGTAAAATAAATCTTTGTCGTAGAAAATATATTTGTCGTAGAAAATATCTTTGGTGCAGAACATTTCTTTGTCGTAGAAAATATCTTTATCGTAGAAAATATCTTTGTTGTAGAAAATATCTTTGTCGTAGAAAATATCTTTATTATAGAAAATATCTTTGTTGTAAAAAATATGTTTGTCGTAGAAAATATCTTTCTCGTAGAAAATATCTTTGTCATAGAAAATATCTTTGTCGTAGAAAATATCTTTGTCGTAGAAAATGCGACCATCTTCAATGCCGCGAACATGGCCAAGCCAGCGTAGTCTGCGTTGTCTACGCAATGTATACATGCTTTCAAGACTGTCGTAATTTTTTTTCTGAGAGAGTTCTGATGGATAGTGGTCCTTATAGAGTGTAGAATGATAGTGAAGGCTCTGTGAGAATAAGGATTTAGGAAAATGAGGTAGTAGATTCACAAGGGCTGGGGAAGAGTAAGGACAGTCTCTTATTACGACAATATTTGTCTCTCAAAACTATTCCTACCACTCTTCTGAACAAACAGTTGTTTGTCAGTTCCAGTCGCTCATGCGCACACACCGATTTGGTGATTCTGACGCACAACGTACATGGATACACATTACGATAACAAAATATGGGAAATGTTTGGGTTTTGGGCCAGCTGACACCAATGCTAATAAAGTTTTTAATACTTTTATTATCATAAAATCAATTTACAAGTAAGTATCAATGTACAGTCAGAAATCATGGGTTACAAAACACAAAATAACAGGGGGGGAGGGTTTCTGAGGAGAAGTATCCAATGCACCTTTTCCCGCTTGTATTTACTAACCGAAAAGACCCGGTCCCAAGGACGAGAAGGGGGGGGGGGGGGGGGTGATGATGATCAGAGATAGGCAATTTAACCCAATGGTAAATTTATTACTCTGAGTCAAGGGGGTTACAGTAATAAGGGGTAAAGGAAAAGCTAGGGGGCATCAAATGTTTTCCTTTAATCAACCAATTTTTCCCGGGAGGGGGGAATGCTCACAGTTAAATAATCCCGCTAGGAGAAATCCCGTACAATGAATACAATACACCTTAATACTAGGTTGAACTAACTGTAAGGGTAAAAGATTTAAATCTCCTTTCATTCAAAAACAACACGCTAGGGCTGGCCAGCACACAGTCGCACACACACAGACTTACCAAAAGGTGAATTCTGGCATTTCACAGGAAATACATAAAAAACAGCACTAAACCTTGGCTTAGGTAAAAGTATTTTCTTCCGTGTACAGCCCCAGATTAGCGGGTTGTTGAAGTTAACAAAGTGTCCCGAAATCGCCGGACGTTGAAGTTTAACGGTACTGTTTGTTTATTAGATAAAGTTCCTAAAGAATGGCACAGGCACTTGGCTAGGTGTGAGGAATGGTGTGGTGTCTAAGATTGGCACAGCTGGTGGAGATAACTTTCTTTTGCAGTAATGTCACAAACTACAAAAACACTGAGGTAAGTTCTTTAGGGGGTTGGTACAATCCAATGATTATGCTTGACAGACAGTGTCAGGGAAATCTATGTTCTTCTTCACAAATAGAGCAGTGAGTAAAATATTTCTACTGTTGACTGTTCTTCTTCCGGTTTGATAACTATAAAACGACTTTATGAATTGGGATTTTAAAATAGTCTTTGGGTTTGCTTTGTTTCTGTATACTTCAGATAGCTGAATCCCAACAGGATCGCCACAAAGATTAAATTTCAAATAAATTCATACGTCACTGGAGTAATCGAACTGAGTCGGCAAGATTCTAGATATATATTATTGCTGCGAAATGGCTGTTTAAATGATGTTTCATTGCGGCTTAATTGCTGGGATGCGAGGTTCAAAAGATCATTCTGGATGCAATAGAAAAACATGAAATGCAATAAAATCATATAAAAATCTAACGCGCGATACATTTACAGTTTAACTATTTTCTGTACTCGCGTCTTCAATTAATAACGCAAGAGAGAAAGAAAAACTCCCCGTGAGGTTAATAGTTGAAAGCACATCTATTTATACAGAACTACACTGTATTAAAGTTATGATTCCCTTAAGCGGCTATTGTATTAGGAAATAAACTTATAGATGTAACATTTAGTTGGCACTAGAACTTTGAAGATGGGCTTATTTAATAAGGTTAAATTTCACTACAATCCAGTGAACTAAATATGAAATAACTAGACCACTGATCACTCGAAGCTAATGTATAAATTACCGTCTGCACAGAAAAGAATTTCACTCCAATAGCCAACAATTTAGATGAAATCTAGCAGGAATTTTTAACTATATGCTAGTGAATCTTAGAATTCTGTCAGAACGAATGATAACGTTGCCCTTTTCAGATTCTGTATTTATCTATTAGAAAGGCAAGATAAATGGTACATGTGAAAATTTCGCACCTCTTCAGGTCCCAGGGGAAGTCGAAGTTATTTAGCCGCCATGCTAACCACGATGGCCCGACTGGCTTCCGATCTACGTTCGTCTCAGGCTGCTCACACGAGGATGTGAAATTTCGGCGAGACTAGCCTCGTTTGCGGTGAATTTCCTGATTCCTCAGATCGTATCCGCTACGCTGAGCGTTCCGTCTTTCGGGCAAGTCTGCCGATGGCCACAGACGTGCGAAGTCTGCAAGAAGCTTTCTTCTGACCGCTCGTGTCCGTCTTGCGAACGGTTCAGTGTTCGTACGGAGATGCTAAACTTCTGCTTCTCTGTTCTGGGGATCTTCTTTGACTGCTTTGATCATAGCCGCTACTCTTCGTTGATGAAAAGTTACAACAATACTGATGTTCAGGGATTCTAATGTTATGAAAAGCTAAAGTCCCTTTAATCATCCATCAAATCAGGGAAAATTCACTTGACAAACTAGACGTACGTCACAATCGTCCCCACTTTTAGACATGAAACCATTTTTCATGTTTCCTTCTTGACAATGGAGGTGACCTGATTGGTGACCTTAGGATGAGTGGTATCTTCAGTTTGCTCTACTTCCTCTGTAGACCAGTTTCTACTCAAGAAGTCATCTCCTACATTCTGTTTTCCTGGAATATATTCCACTTTGAAGGAATAGACGCTCAATAACAATGCCCAGCGCATAATCCTTGCGTTGAATTCCTTATTGGCACCAAGGAAAGCTAATGGAGCGTGGTCGGTTTGTACTGTGAAAGAAGTACCATACCGAAACTCATGATGGCGTCTGATGCCATGAATCAGAGCGAGACATTCTCTTTCAACGACACTGTAGTTGCGTTCAGCCTTGTTCAGTTTCCGACTGCCGTAAGCTACTGGGAATAGCATATTCGGGTCACTGTCCTCGGCTTGCAACAATGTTGACCCGATGCCCTGACCTGACGCGTCAACTCTCAGTACGAAAGGCTTCTTAAGGTCAGGTAACCTTAGGATGGGGTATGCCGACAACTGTCCTTTCAAAGTGCTGTATGCATGTTCGCACTTTTGATCCCACATGACCTTATCAGGACAACCTTTCTTGGTGAGGTCAGTCAGAGGTTCCGTAAGTCCGTTGAAGTTCTCGATGTATTTCTGATAATATGCACATAGTGATAGGAAGGAACGCACGTCTTTCTTCGTTCTGGGCCTTTTGGCTGCAGCTATTTTCTCCACGTTCTTCTGAACAGGCCAACTACAGCCGTGGGAAATAGTATGCCCCAAGAAGTCTAGCTTTTCGAACCCGATGAGACATTTGCTAGGTCTGGCTGTGAGACCAGTTTCCTGTAGTCTCCTGAGGAGCATAGCAACCGTAGCAATATGTTCGTCGTAGGTTTCCGATGCAATTAATATGTCATCCATGAAATTATGGATGTGGGGACTTTGTAAAGGTTCTAACAGCTTCCTCATCATTCTGGTGAACACTCCTGGTGCGTTATGCAATCCGAACGGCATCACATTAAATGTGTAATGTCCTTCACTAGTGCTGAAAGCTAGCAAAGGTTTAACTTCCTCCTTGACTGGTATTTGATAATAACCTTTACTGAGGTCAATCTTGGAGAAAATCGTTGCCTTGCTGAGCTTGGTGAACAACTCAGAAACAGTTTGGAGAGGTTCGGGCTGGAATTCCGTAACAGCGTTTAGCAGCCGGTAATCTATACACAGCCGAACTTCCTTATTGGGCTTCTGCAACAGCACTACACTAGAACTGTAAGGAGATGTAGACTCACTGATAATTCCTGCCTGACGCAGCTTGTCTATTTCTCCGCGAAGTGCATCAGCTTTAGCGTACGGGATGGGGTAAACTCTGGTTCGAACAGGGGTCTCATTTGTTAGTTTCATATCAAATTCGATGAGATTTTTTCGACCAGGTACATCCGTTAAGACTGCACTGTACTGTTTTAGTAGCACCCTGGTTTCTGTTTGTTGTTCTGGTGAGAGATTGTCGCCGAACTTGACATCTTTAAAGGATTCTGTGGGTTGCAGTGGATACTCCATGCAACCATCATCATCTTCCTCGTCTTCCGTTGCTATGGCGACAGCCAGGAGATGCTCGGAGGATGGCACCGGTCTTTCCAAATATTTCTTTAGCAGATTTATGTGGAAGACCTTCTCCTTTCCTTTGATGGAGATCTTGTAATTGGTACGTGAGATCTTTTTAAGGACGGTAAACAGCCCTTGCCATCCGATGCGAAGTTTATTGCTTCCGGTTGGAAGTAGCAACAAAACTTTCTCCCCTGGTTGTAGTTCTCTCTCTTTTGCAGCTTTATTGTATCTTTTAGCATGTTTAGCGCGGGCTTTCGTAAGGTTGGTAGTAGCTAGATCCCATCCTAGCTTTAGCCTTTCCTTGAGCTCAGATACATACTTGCTTGCAGAGACGACTGTCTCGTCAGCCTTTTGG
This sequence comes from Oreohelix idahoensis, assembly GCA_024509875.1. Classification (NCBI taxonomy): domain Eukaryota; kingdom Metazoa; phylum Mollusca; class Gastropoda; order Stylommatophora; family Oreohelicidae; genus Oreohelix; species Oreohelix idahoensis. The sequence continues at coordinate 21,172 of JAMPIV010017110.1, forward strand.
TCTGTCAGGGACCGAAGTAAGGCTTCTAGTGGCCCCTTAATAGGTCTGCCAAATAAAAGTGTAGCTGGCGCGAATCCCGTAGACGCTTGGGGTACCTCTCGGTAGGCGAATAAGGCAGCCGATATATATAGGTCCCAGTCTTCCGGTTTCTCCTGACCAAGCTTACGTAACATGGTGGTGATGGTGCCGTTAAAACGTTCCACGAGCCCATTTCCGGCCGGATGGTAGGGACTTGTGTGGATATGTTTGGCCCTCAAGATCTTAAAGATCTCCTCCATTAACAGGCTACGGAATTGGGATCCATTGTCCGTCAAAATTTGTTGAGGGAATCCCAACCGTGTAAAAATTTGCACGAGGGCTTCTGCGACATGCTTGGAATCTGTGCATGTTAGCGGTATAGCTTCGGCCCACATTGTGCAAGTGTCGACTAAAGTCAGGATGAACCTGCTCTTTCTTTTGGTCCTTTCTAGGGGGTCCCGACAGTTTCGTTAATAAATGGATACCAATAGGGCACTGAAATTGGCATACCTTTACAATATAAAGGTAGGTAGGGCTCTAGGGTGTTGGATTTGATAGGTTATAGGGAGGAGATTGAAGATAATAATTTATATTAATTTTTAAGAATAAATAGGGTTGGAAGGAATCCCATCCCAACTTATTATATATAGGTGAATAAAGGGAGAATATATTGAATATGAAAGATTTTTTTTTCTTTTGGTTATCATTTCCCACCATAATTGGACTCATATATTTTTATTGTTTAATTTTTGTTATTGATTTTATATATTTAATTTTTTATTTTTTTGATTTTTATTGGTTTTTTTATATATAAAATAAAAAGTTTACATTTTTATATATAAAAATTATTATTAAATTATTGAGATGTTTGTTATAATAATTTTTTATCTGTAAAGTAGGGTTAAAATGTATATAAATATGTTAAATATAAAATATTGTTAAAAAATATAAGATTTTTTTTTTATATTTATTTTTAAGATATATTTTTTTTGAATCTTTTTAAATATTTAATGTTAAATATTTTTTTATTTTAATTTTTTATTATATATTATTTTATTTTGTATATGGCTAATATTTATATTATTATTTAAAAATAATTAAAAATATTTTTATTAAATAATAAAACAGTAAAATTTTATATTTTTATTTTTATGATTTAATAAATAATATTTTTTATTTTTTTTTAATTATAAAAAAATATTAATATTTTTTTTTTATTTTTTAAATAATAAATATAATATAAATTTTAATTATATAAAATTAAATAATTATTATTAATTATAATTTTATTATAATTTTTTTATTAATTATAATTAATTTTTGTATATTTTAATTTAAAAATTTTTTTAATTTGTTTATTATATAATAAATTTTAAATAATTATATTTTAAAAAAAATAAATTATAAAATTATTATATTAAATGTAAATTAAATATAAAAAATTTTTAATATTTTTTAAATATGTTATAAAAGTAAAAATAAATTATTTTTAAAATATTTTAAAAAAAAAAATAATAATGAAAAAATAAAAAAAAAAATAATAATTAAAATAATATAATTTATGATTAATATATAAAATTAATATAAAATATTAAAATAAAAAAAAAATAATTAATTTTTAAAAAATTTTAAATAATTATATATAAAAAAAAATAATATAAAAAATTAATTAATATTATAATATTAAAAATATTTATGAAAATAAAATAAATATAAAAAAAATATATAAAATATAAAATTTAAAAAAAAAAAATTTAAAAATATTATAATAATAAAATTTTATTTTTATTAAATATAAAAATAAAAAATTTAAAAAAAATTATTTTAATAAAAATAAATATATATTATTATAATAAAAATAAAAATATTAAAATATTTAAAAAAAAATATAATAAAAAAATAATAATTAAAAAATAAAATATAATAAAAATTATTTATAAAAAAAATTAATAAATTAATAAAAAAAATAAAAAAAAATAAAAAATTAAATATAAATAAATAAATATAATTAAAAAAATTTTTAAATAAAAAAAATAAAATAAAAAAATTTAAATATAAAAAAAATTTTTATAAATTATAAAAAAAAAAAAATTTAAAAATATTTGTTATATAAAAATAAAAATTATATAAAAAAAATAAAAAAATTAGAAATTAAAATAATATATTTTTTTAAAAAATTATTTTAATATTTAAATAAAAAATAATTATTTAATTTAAAAAAAAATATTTTAAAAAAAAAATATAAAAATATATAAAAAATAAAAAAATAAAAAATAATAAATTTATATTTAAATTTTAAAAATAAATAATAAATATATTAATAGTTAAATAAAAAAAAATTAGTTTATTAAATGTAAAAAAATATATATGGTTTTAAAATAATAAAAAAAAATAAAAATTTTATTATAATAAATAATAAATAGATTATAATATATTAAAGATTAATTCATATAATACCCTTCTTAAAGATTATAATTTAATAGGTATATAGATACCAATATATTGTAAACATGAAAAATAATCATTCCTGGATATTAACACACTACGATAAATAGATCTGCATCCTGTTATCAGTGGTTCTCATGTAATAGCTTTTCGGCCTTGCCCTGTCATTGAACTTGTTAAGGTATATCCTCTGATTATTTAACCCACCATGATCACTAATTATAAATTTTTAACTTCGTCTGATAGATTGGCAGGGGGTTGGATATTTTCTCCTACCATTAAATAATATACTATCTGTGACTAAAATAGGGTCCCCCACTCTGGGGGTGAAAGTCTAGGTACTGGGCTGTCTGGCTTTTGCTACCCGTTGGCACTGGGCGCAGGATTTCACATACCTGATAATGTCAGAGTTCATTCCTGGCCACCAATAGTGGTTTTTTATTCGCTGAATAGTGGCGTTTTGTCCCATATGTCCGCTAAAGGGAAGAGAGTGCCCCATTTCTAAGATCTGGCTTCTGTACTGCCTCGGTACTAGGAGCTGGTTATTCCCCGTGTCCGGGTTGCCCGTTCTACGATACAATACGCCGTCCTTAGAAAAGATGTCTCTGTTGTGTCTGGGGTCCTTAGCCATGGGCAGTTTTCTAAAGCAGGGCTCCAGAGTAGGGTCCTTTTGTTGTGCCTCCTTCAGTTCGTTCAGCAACAAATTTGGCGCAGGCTCCCTCTCCTTCTTGGCTTGCCCTCTTGTGGTTACCGCTGCCACAATCTGCTCCTTTGGTCTCCCAATAAACACATATCTACATACCAGGATAACTGGGTAGATAGGATCATCCATAATGGCCGCTTTAATAACTCCTCTGACAAAGTCAGAGTGTATTTCTACCAGTGCGATAGGAAGCGTCCTGGGTGCCTCACTCCTGAAAACTCCACTAAGTTTGACGGTTTCCTCTGTCTCCTGACCTGGTTTGACTAGATGTCTGGCGACAATACAACTAAAGCTTAGTCCAGTGTCAAAGAGACAAGTAGTTGAGGTACCATTCAAAATTACAGTTACTCGAGTTGAGGATCGGTCCCCCTCAGGTTGAGAATCACTGACATTGACTCTACCTTTCGAGGCTGTATGCAAACATCCGACGCGGTTTGGACCGGTTTGTTTGCCCTGATCAGACGTTCCTGGTGTAGGGGTCTTCCCTTTTCCTTGACCTTGGTGGCCGCGCTGCCACGTAGGCTTGGTGGGTTGATCAGAATTGTTGTTGTTGTTGGGGGGGGGGGGGGTAATCGGGTTTTGTAGAATTTCGATTTTTCCTGGGGAGGTCTCTGGGTATTATTTTCTCGTTGGTTATAGTTCTGAGAGGAATTAGAGGAATAGGATGACTGCTCTAGATTTTGTTTACGAGATGGCTCATCTGCGGGTTTACGTTTAGTGCTGGAAAGTTCGGCCATTGCATTGGTATAGTGTTCTGCCTTATTGAGTATGTCCTCAAGCCTGACTGCGCCCTGTTCAGCCAAAAATCTACGGGTTTCGTTTGACAAAGTTGACTTTATCTGTTCCACAAGAACAAGTTCAAGTAGTCCCTCATATGTAAGAGGTAGGTCAGATAATTCAAATGCACTTTGTCAAATAGCCCGTGAGACGTGAAGAGAACTGCGGGAATGTTTCCGTGCTCTCTTTCCGGCTGTTTCTGAACATTTGCAGAAATTTTCGGGCGGTCATCTCAAACCGCTCTAGCAAGGCCTTTTTCAGCATGTCATAATCATGTTGGTTGGTTCCCAGCTTTGTATATACGTCATAAGCAGTACTTTTTAATGACGTTGAGAGTTTAAGTGCCCAGCGGAAACTCTCTAACCCATACAGATTTGCGAGCCTCTCGAATTTTTCTAGATAGCTGTCAATTTTCTCATTGGTACTAGGAAAAGACTCTAAAGCAAAAGACATCGCAGTTAATTGGGCAGATTGAGTGCTGGAGAGGTCCATTGACTGAGACTGGGGCGAAGACGGCTCTCCATTATTCGAAGTAGAGGCGCCCCGACTCTCTAAAGGCTTAAGCGCCAGTTCATGCTCTCTCTCTCCCTCTCTCTCTCTCTCTCTCTCTCTCTCTCTCTCTCTCTCTCCCTGCGAGTTTCCATCTCTGCCTCAATTTTCTTCTGCTCCAATAGACGATCTTCCGCTTCTTTCCTATCTGCCCTCTCCTGTGCTTCTCTCCCCTCTGCTCTCTCTTGCTCCGCGTCATACCTTTCAACTTCTTTGTTGACAAACAGGTTCGCGGCTTCTCCTTCTAATCCTGAGTCCTTCGCCTCCTGTCTCAAAATGGATCTTATCCTAATTCTCTCTGCCATACCAAGGAACTGGATGCTTCTAAGACTAGAGAATAGTAAGATGGAACAAGAAGGGGAAAAAACTCAAACTCGCTACGAAAAAAAAAACACAAAGTATAAATTTACTTGTGTCACCTCCTACCTTATGTGACCGTGCTGGTGTTGGTCCCTGTCCAATCCTAACTATAACTAGGTGGCTGAGGCAGGCCTAGTTATCTATTATTTACTTTGTTTCTTTCCTCCAAGTGAGATTGTTTCTCTTACTGGCCCCCTTGTTCCGCCAGAGATGATAGTTCTTGGATGAGAATAGGTTCGTCTTTTGTTCAACCCAGACCACGTTCTTCCCTCCTTGGTGTTGTCTAGCGACTGATGCGTATAGGGTGTTCTATTATTCCTATCTTTCCTATTACTCAATTCTAATATCTCTCCATTCCTTAATCTCTTCACACATCAAAGCAACCGGAGTGATGTGATTCAGTTTCAAAAATACAACTTTTATTTACATAAGATAATGCATGATCATCCAACTTAATTCATCAGATACAGTTCTAAATTTCAATGTCCTCAAGTCTTCCGCTTGATTTAATCACATATCTCAAAGCATAGTTATATATAGTTTCTCCTGTAGCCTCTTGCATATTTCATTATACCCCTGGCCTACCAAATTCCTTCTCAAGTTCTATTATTTTTCTCTTCTATTTTCTACAACAGTTCCTCTAAATCCTTGGAGTCATGTTCTCACCCAATCTCAACCTAGTAGGTTTAACTCCCTTAAATGCAGCATATAAAATTCAATAGCTACACCTGAAATAATCAAACAATGTCCAATACCAAAACGGCTTCCACCATACTTACTCTAGTATGAGAGAGCGCATGAGATGTTTCGTGAATGTCAGACTCACTCGTGGTGGCGTCTCCATACTTACTCTTATATGAGAGCGCTTAATATGTTTCATAAATGTCAGTGCTGTGATCCCTTAGTTCGATACAATTTCGTTTAATGGCAATGCCTCATCTTCTTGGTATGACAACCCATCCTGGCTATCTGATAATAAAAGTTATTTACTTTTAAGCTTCAATATTATCTTCTTTAGCTCGCTCCCTTAAATGCGAGCGTCGTAGCCTGCGACAAATTTTGCTGAAAGTCAAGAAAATAGTTCAAAATTTCCGCTTACCCTTTTAAACGAAGTCCAGCACCTATCACTGTCCTATTAACACCACTTATAAGCTAATCCTACGGTTGATAACACAAATTATTAATCAATTCTAAATATTCTCCTGAATTCCTATTTCTATCTTTCTATAGCTAGCTATTTCTGTAGCCCTTCTGCAAACCGCAGGTTTCACATTTCTTGAGAGCTCAGCAAAACTTGACTTGCTCCGTCAACTTCTCTGGTAGGACTGATCTCTAATCGTCCTTCAATTTCCTATCTGATGGTCCAAAGTTGTTTTAGTTAATACGATTGGTCCGTTGTTAAGTTCACTCACCTATCGGCACGCTTAATTCTAAGCTGTTAGCTCCGTGAACTGTGCTACATAACTGTTTACCTCTAGTCACTATTTTCACGTGCGTTTTACTCTGCTCTGTGTTCTCTTAACTCACTAAACCTGTAAAGGGCGCTAATAACATTGTTATTCCCCTTTGTACTTTTTAACTTAGTTTCATTAATCCTTCTATCTCTTTATTAAAACTAGTCTAATATGCAAATTTGGTAAACTCTAATGATATATACTTAAATTACTTTAAGGTCTAAAAAGGTTCCCTCCCTTAGAAAAAAACATTACATTTACATACTTTTATCTCCCATATTAAGAACAAATAAGTTATCACTTAGATTATTCTGATTTTCTAACCCATTTTTCTATACTCTTTCATCTTGTTAACACCAAATAACTGTTCGACTGACTTAAACATACAGTGTATTTTACACTGCACAACGAAACGGTGACACTTAAATGTGTTAACTTATCGCTGCTGTTTTCTGGCAATTAAGGCTCTAAACGCAAGCGACTAATGCCACTAAAATGGTAATTTACACTGGAAAAAATTTTACTTTTACTAAAAGTAGAGACATTTTTTTTATTAAAACAATTAAATAAAAAAAAAAAATTCCTTAAATTTTAATTCTCCACTACAAAAACTCCCCCTGAAGTCAGTTATATGAGAAGAGACGATGTTAACTAGACTTAAAAAGTCAGAACAAGGCGTCTTTAGCTAAGCTCAACTCTTTTTAAACTTCAAAAACCTTTAGTGACTGTAAAACCAATCACGCCATCCCCGCAAATATATAACAAAATTTCAATGTTCTCTGCCAGAGAATACAAAGGTGACAAATATTTTAATCACTAACTTCTTGCTCCTGTGGAAAGAACAAACCTGTAATACTTATTGTGTGGTCGGCCCAAAATACTAAAAGGCTTTGTCTAGGGGAAGTAATTACTTTTTTTTTTATTATACCCTACTTCACAAAGACAATCAACCACACTCTATTTAAACTAGGCTCAGAATCCCAGACGAACCCCCATTTTATTGTCGTAATTTTTTTTTCTGAGAGAGTTCTGATGGATAGTGGTCCTTATAGAGTGTAGAATGATAGTGAAGGCTCTGTGAGAATAAGGATTTAGGAAAGTGAGGTAGTAGATTCACAAGGGCTGGGGAAGAGTAAGGACAGTCTCTTATTACGACAATATTTGTCTCTCAAAACTATTCCTACCACTCTTCTGAACAAACAGTTGTTTGTCAGTTCCAGTCGCTCATGCGCACACACCGATTTGGTGATTCTGACGCACAACGTACATGAATACACATTACGATAACAAAATATGGGAAATGTTTGGGTTTTGGGCCAGCCGACACCAATGCTAATAAAGTTTTTAATACTTTTATTATCATAAAATCAAGTTACAAGTAAGTATCAATGTACAGTCAGAAATCATGGGTTACAAAACACAAAATAACAGGGGGGAGGGTTTCTGAGGAGAAGTATCCAATGCACCTTTTCCCGCTTGTATTTACTAACCGAAAAGACCCGGTCCCAAGGACGAGAAAGGGGGGGGGGGGGTGGGGGATGATGATCAGAGATAGGCAATTTAACCCAATGGTAATATTATTACTCTGAGTCAAGGGGGTTACAGTAATAAGGGGTAAAGGAAAAGCTAGGGGGCATCAAATGTTTTCCTTTAATCAACCAATTTTTCCCGGGACGGGGGAATGCTCACAGTTAAATAATCCCGCTAGGAGAAATCCCGTACAATGAATACAATACACCTTAATACTAGAATGAACTAACTATAAGGGTAAAAGATTTAAATCTCCTTTCATTCAAAAACAACACGCTTGGGCTGGCCAGCACACAGTCGTCCACACACAGACTTACCAAAAGGTGAATTCTGGCACTTCATAGGAAATACATAAAAAAACAGCACTAAACCTTGGCTTAGGTAAAAGTATTTTCTTCCGTGTACAGCCCCACATTAGCGGGTTGTTGAAGTTAACAAAGTGTCCCGAAATCGCTGGACGTTGAAGTTTAACGGTACTGTTTGTTTATTAGATAAAGTTCCTAAAGAATGGCACAGGCACTTGGCTAGGTGTGAGGAATGGTGTGGTGTCTAAGATTGGCACAGCTGGTGGAGATAACTTTCTTTTGCAGTAATGTCACAAACTACAAAAAAACTGAGGTAAGTTCTTTAGGGGGTTGGTACAATCCAATGATTATGCTTGACAGACAGTGTCAGGGAAATCTATGTTCTTCTTCACAAATAGAGCAGTGAGTAAAATATTTCTACTGTTGACTGTTCTTCTTCCGGTTTGATAACTATAAAACGACTTTATGAATTGGGATTTTAAAATAGTCTTTGGGTTTGCTTTGTTTCTGTATACTTCAGATAGCTGAATCCCAACAGGATCGCAACAAAGATTAAATTTCAAATATGTTCATAAGTCACTGGAGTAATCGAACTAAGTCGGCAAGACTCTAGATATATATTATTGCTGCGAAATGGCTGTTTAAATGATGTTTCATTGCTGCTTAATTGCTGGGATGCGAGGTTCAAAAGATCATTCTGGATGCAATAGAAAAACATGAAATGCAATAAAATCATATTAAAATCTAACGCGCGATACATTTACAGTTTAACTATTTTCTGCACTCGCGTCTTCAATTAATAACGCAAGAGAGAAAGAAAAACTCCCCGTGAGGTTAATAGTTGAAAGCACATCTATTTATACAGAACTAAACTGTATTAAAGTTATAATTAACTTAAGCGGCTATTGTATTAGGAAATAAACTTATAGATGTAACATTTAGTTGGCACTAGAACTTTGAAGATAGGCTTATTTAATAAGGTTAAATTTACACCACAATCCAGTGAACTAAATATGAAATAACTAGACCACTGATTACTCGAAGCTAATGTATAAATTACCGTCTGCACAGAAAAGAATTTCACTCCAATAGCCAACAATTTAGATGAAATCTAGCAGGAATTTTTAACTATATGCTAGTGAATCTTAGAATTCTGTCAGAACGAATGATAACGTTGCCCTTTTCAGATTCTGTATTTATCTATTAGAAAGGCAAGATAAATGGTACATGTGAAAATTTCACGCCTCTTCAGGTCCCAGGGGAAGTCGAAGTTATTTAGCCGCCACGCTAACCACGATGGCCCGACTGGCTTCCGATCTACGTTCGTCTCAGGCTGCTCACACGAGAATGTGAAATTTCGGCGAGACTAGCCTCGTTTGCGGTGAATTTCCTGATTCCTCAGATCGTATCCGCTACGCTGAGCGTTCCGTCTTCCGGGCAAGTCTGCCGGTGGCCACAGACGTGCGAAGTCTGCAAGAAGCTTTCTTCTGACCGCTCGTGTCCGTCTTGCGAACGGTTCAGTGTTCGTACGGAGATGCTAAACTTCTGCTTCTCTGTTCTGGGGATCTTCTTTGACTGCTTTGATCATAGCCGCTACTCTTCGTTGATGAAAAGTTACAACAATACTGATGTTCAGGGATTCTAATGTTATGAAAAGCTAAAGTCCCTTTAATCATCCATCAAATCAGGGAAAATTCACTAGACAAACTAGACGTACGTCACAAAGACGTATATATATATATATATATATATATATATATATATATATATATATATATATTTCTATATATATATATATATATATATATTATATATATTATATATATATATATATATATATATATATATATATATATATATATATATATATATATATATACATATATTATTAACACATTTGAAGTTCTCCGGGTATCCTGTTAAAATTAAACGGTGTGGGTGAACGAAAACATGCTCAAGACCAGCGGTTCTCAGCGTGGACCATGCTATATTTATTGGGGGCCACAGTAAGAAGGTATAGTACCTAGTTTCCAGCTTACAGCGGCTGGGGGGAAGGAGGGGGGGGGGGGGGGGGGGAGGGCAGAGCGGTAAATGAGGTTCAGAAGGGGGGCCATGAGGAAACAAACGTTGAGAACCCGTGGTGTAGACGACTAGTATCTCAAATGTAAAACAAGGTAATAATAACTATTTCTTTACTCTGAGAAAATGATGATTTCGTTCTTTCTGTCGTTTGTGTTTCTTCGTACATACCTTCGTTGGTTCATACGTTCGTTCGTTCGTTTGTTCGTTCATTCATTCGTTCGTTTGTTCACACGTTCGTTCGTTCGTTTGTTCGTACATTCATTTGTTCGTTTGTTCGTACATACCTTTGTTGGTTCATACATTCATTCGTTCGTTTGTTCGTACATAATTTTGTTGGTTCATACATTCGTTTGTTCGCAAATTCATTCGTTCCTTTGTTCGTACATACCTTTGTTGGTTCATACGTTCGTTTGTTCGCACATGCATTCGTTTGTTTGTTTGTACATACCTTTGTTGGTTCATACATTCATTCGTTCGTTTGTTCGTACATACCTTTATTGGTTCATACGTTCGTTCATTCGTTTGTTCGCACATTCATTCGTTCGTTTGTTCGTACATTCATTCGTTCGTTTGTTCGTACATACCTTTGTTGGTTCATACGTTCGTTCGTTCGTTTGTTCGTACATACCTTCTTTTGTTCATACGTTCGTTCGTTCGTTTGTTCGTACATTCATTCGTTCGTTTGTTCGTACATACCTTTGTTGGTTCATACATTCGTTCGTTCGTTTGTCTGCACATTCATTCGTTCATTTGTTCGTACATACCTTTGTTGGTTCGTACGTTCGTTCGTTCGTTTGTTCGTACATTCATTCGTTCGCTCGTACGTTCATTTGTTCGTTCGTACGTTTATTCGCTCGTTTGTTCGTTCGTTTGCACGTTAATTCATGCGTTCGGTCGTACGACCATTTGTTCGTTAGTTCGTTGTTCATTCATTCGTTCGTTCGTACGTTCATTCGATCGTTCGTTCGTTTTTCATTTGTTCGTTCTGTCATTTGTACGTTCATTCGTTCGTTCATGGATTCATTCGTTAGTTCGTTTGTACGTACTCTCGTACGTTAATTCGCTCGTTCTTTCATTTGTACGTTTATTCGGTCGTTCGTTCATTCATACGTTCATATGTTCGTACTTTCAATCGTTCCTTCTTTCGTTCGTTGTTTCATTCGTTTATTCGTTCGTACGCTGTTTCGTACGTTCGTTACTAAAACAAAAGACAAAAAAAAAAATGTCCTACGTTCACCAGGTACAGACGAACGAAAACAGCCGAAAAATTACACAGAGAGAAATAATATGTAATAATTTTTTTTTTTTTTTTTTTTTTCCTTAACCAGCGGCACTTGGGCTTTCAGCCCTTCGGCCCAATGACATGTCATTGCGAGGCTGGGGAACCTGAGGACTTTCCTTCCAACCCGGTCAGGAGCTTCGCTCCTTCCCATCCACAGAGGGTTTATCACAGGAGCCGTTCAGGCTATTCAGTCAAATTTCCGGCCGTAAACATTTCTTCAAACGCCGACGCCCGGGTTTGAACCATGAACACCTGGTCGCCAGTACAAAGCCGAAGCCATTACACCAGCGCGGCTCCCAATATAATAATGTATAAAAAGTATATAAAAAGTAAACTACAATTAAATATAATTTACTGACAATGTTTCTTCTTGTCGTACCTTTGTGTTCCAAATGGAGCATAGGTGATTTATGCAGATGTTTATCTACTGGATATTTTCCTCTACGTTTGCTTCGTCTTTGTCATTTTCACTTTCATCCTGTATTCACATCTTCTTATGTATGGTGGCTCTAGGTGTTAGCGGTCTTGTTTACTGGGCGAAAGGGATGGGTTTGAAACCAGGTTTTCGTCTCGCTCCAATTTACCGGAAATATACATTTGTATTCTGCTCAGGGAAGACAAAGGCAGCGAAGAATAGAATTGACCTCTCTACCATATAAAGTTGAGAACTACTGTAGTATAGGGGAAGTCTGTAATATTTCACTTCCATACGGCGGCATCTAGTGTTGATCTACTGTCCTGGTCAGGCGCGGATACGCGGCAATGAGAGAACTGACAGACTAACTTTGAGATTACCCATAATGAGAACACTGAATATTGATAAGGGAGCACAGACAGCCGAACACATCCTGCAAGACTGCCACATGCTTAGTCAATTGCGAACTGAACATTGGCCCACAGAGACGCACATCCACACAAAGCTGTTTGGGAGTCTTGAAGAACTTTCAACCACAGCAACATACATGCACAGAACCGGACTTCTTGTGTAGACATTACTAAACAACAGCGAACGAGAAGAAGAAGAAGAAGAAGAAGAAGAAGATAAGGGAGATATACTGAGGACAATTAATGATCATCTGTTAGAAAACGACCCTGCAATCCTATATATAAAATCCTAGCTTTTTCTGTCAGTGCTTAACGCTAAGGGAGGCAACTTTGATTGAAAGTTAGACATTAATTGTATTGTTTCCCTTATATGTACTCTCCCTAAAATAGTAACACTTACCAAAGAAGAATGCGCAAATGACGGTGTGCAAAAAATATATTTATAGAATGTGTGATCCTGTATACACACATTGGGATCCTCGCTGCTGCTACGTAGTTCGTGTACTGTGGTGATGCACAGTGGGTTTTATTAATACTTTTGAATAAGTAAAATTGTCGTTAGGTATTGGTACTTTTGAATTTAATTCCCGTCTTATTACGGGCTTTTACTCTAGTGTATTAATAATCAAGGCTAAAATTGCTAAAAGTACGACAAGCAAGGATGATGCGGCCGGTGTATGTACTACCAGTGCTTAATATGAACAATAAGCATGAAAACCCTTCCATATTTGCTGGACGACACTGAGCACCTATGGGTTTGCCTGAGGTGCAACGATGTCGATTATCATTAACAATAACAATAACAATAACTCGCAGCATCTTATATGGGACTATCTTTGTCTTGATTTTGTTTTGCTTGGTTTTTTGTTTGTTTCTTTATTTTATTTCCACTGTCTAGAATAATGACTACATTATGATCATCACCGTACGCCTCCGTGTGTGTGTGCCAATTCCTTGTTCAATACATATCATTATTATTCAACCTGTGTTTCACGAGAAAAACACACACGTAAATAAATAAATACAAATTAAGCTATATTGCCAAAATGTAATAGAATTATATAGCTTCATCTGATTGGTTTGTTCTTCCAAAACAGGCAAAGTTTGTGTAATCTTACTTACTTAGTCGTTCCTCTTCTACCGTGAGGTGTAGAGGTTTGGAAGAGAGAGCGCCAGACTATCCTATCGGCTGTCTTCTTCCTGGCCTGGTTCCATTCTAGTCCTCGGTCCTTCAAAGATTGTCTAATATTGTCCTCCCAGCGGACTCTGGGTCGTCCTGGAGGTCTGGATCCCTGGCTCTTTGTTTCCCATGCTTGTCGTGGTAGCCGATCTTCTCCCATTCTGCAGACATGGCCAAACCATCTTAGTTGGGACTGTTCTATTTGGGTCTGCAGCGGGTGGGATTTTAGGCCTTGACGTATCGTCTGGTTGCGGAGCATGTCTCTTCTTGTTACTTCAACCACCTTCCTCAGATACCTCATTTCTGAGGTTTGAATCTGGCTTTTGTGGGTTGTAGTCATTGCCCATGACTCGCATCCATATGTCAAGGTTTGTGTAATCAATCATAATAATTCAGATTTATCTTGGTATTATGTATTACTCGCGTAAGGGCATTACTAGACATTTTTATGAGGTCTTCCAATCATCATCATCATCATCATAATCACCATTTATCAGCTCCCTTAGGACCATAGACCTTCAACAATATCTTGCCAAGTAGTCCTGTCACGTGCCATTCGATCAAGCTCTGTCCATGTCTTTTCTATTCGTGTCTCCTTGCACATGTGTTGAACAATTTATCTCAAATATGAAATTGAACTGCACACAACAAATTTCGTTAACAAATATGATAATAATTTTTTTTTTAAGTACGATTGTGCGCACAATTATTTGCGACTGACAAAAAAAAAACAAAGAAGACAAAATCAAAACATAAACAACTTGAAATGCGTGCGCACACAGGCCAATAAAAATTAGAAGACACACGAGTTCGTATATCCGTCAAAAACTATGACGGAAGTGGAATTAAAGCCAACACGTTTAATCTTTAGCATCTACAGCGCATTTAGACGGGTGAAAAGTTGGAACAGGTAAATACAGTGTAATTTGACTAAATATATGACAGCTCTTTAATCACAACATTTTTTGGAAATGGACGGTTTTCAATAAAATGGTCGCCTTGATTGCTTGTATCCTAAATGTATCCTTTAATATCCTTTGGATTCCTTCCTTGCGTGAGCGCTATATAAAGCTAGCCACGAGCAAAAACTGCTTTTAATAGGTATACACCTAAATGATCAACAAATTGATTCTGGACTTTGTTGATTGTCATGGCAAATGCTAAAACCACGGGAAGACTGGTATCGTTATGTTCTCTACTGATACGTGCAGTCAAAACTCTTCTGCCTTAATTACTCAATGTAATTATTTTCAGGGATAAACATGTCATGTCACTGGGCAGCTTTTTAATTATGAAACTAAATTATTAAACTTCTCCTTCATTTCCTTACTAGTTACTTGCGAAGAGATCTGCGAAATCTGAATAAATTAAAATTATTGGCCTTTATATGGGATGATTTTAATAAGCATTCAAGATAACGTTCACTAAAAGCACAGCGCGATGTGCACCATTTCCGTATTTTCCCGACAAGATAATGCGAATATTTCTTACACACTGCACAATGCACCATGACTAGATTGAAACGCATGTGTGTTCTTTTAATGGGAGTTCAGTTTAGTTTTGTTGGTGAAACGCGCGATGTTTCCGTATGTTCCCGAAAAGGTGCTGTGATTTTCAGTGATTAAAACTTTCATTAAAAATTTTTTTTTAAAATTTGCATTATGAGTATTTCGAGTATAAATGTTATAGAAGAATTTTGCGCATTTGCTATAAAGAGCACAAAACAAATGTCTATGTTAGAGAGAAGATAAACACCTATGAAGGCCACCAAGAACCACTTTTGTCAGTAGTGAAACGTCGAAAGCTTGCCTGGTTTGGGCATGTAACTCGTCATGACTCCCTTTCGAAAACGATCCACCAGGGAACAGTCAAAGGTAAACGGAGAAGAGGAAGGCAAAGAAAACCCTGGGCTGATAACATCAAAGAATGGGCAGGACACGGTTTTTCCACACTTGTACGCATTGCTGAGGATAGAGAGCAGTGGAGGACCCTGTCTGCTGATGCTTCCACCATGGCACCCCTACGACCCATGACGGGTTACGGGTTGAGATGATGATGAATATGAGCATTGATTATTGGTTGGATTCTCTGTCGAGCCTATCGCTTCTGTTATTGTGTTGTCTAGATTTCTATGTCGTTGTTTCTCACGAGTGCCTGAAACATAACTTAATGTGTGTAATATTTATTTCTGTATTGGCTATGACCTGCCCAACTTTTCATCCTTTGTTTTTCATTTCCAGCTGTGTTTCTTACTGCTACTATTATCTATCCGAATATCTTTCATACGCCCGTGTTTTTAATTACATCAGGTCAACTGATAGGAATTATGGTATTGTACCTGTTAATTTTAAAATAACTGGATACAGTGTGCGTCATATTTGTTTGAATTCCGTGAGAGTAATATAAATGAAATCCCAATTGATTAAGTTCTTTTGTAGTCATAATTACTTTGAGCAAATCACTGCTCTATGTTTTAAGCGAGAGGGGTCCGTATCAGATTAAATTAGGTAATTTGAAAAAAATGAATGTTGAGCAATTACAGGTTATTTGAAATTACTTGTGGGTAATGATCGGTTATCGATTGTTGGTAGTGACATAAGATGCGTAGGTAGTCATATAGTAGGGATTGCCGTAAGGGGTGTGAAGTATTAGAGACTTAACTTTGCTAGGTTTAGCTTTATGAGGTAGGGGGGGGGGGACCAGTTCCCTGTCTAGCTACCTTTGTCTTCTCTAACTCGTGAGCAGAGTCAGGTACCCATTTACAGTTGTGTAGACGTTTGACGTCACCAAGTTTTGAACCCGGAATCCGGTGACATTGTAGCGAGAGACAAGCGTTTTAACCACCCTGCCAATAGAGTGCTCAATATTATTACAGCATATGAAAACATAGGCAGAACAGTTTGAGGAACTTTAAGTAGACTAATTCGACAATACAGTAGGCCATCATTTATCTGAACGATGATTACCCGAACCGTCAATTATCCAAATTACCGCCGCCACCAAAACAAATATTTATGCTGAAGTATTACTCCTGTTATTTAAGGCATTCATTTCTGATACGAGTGGTTTTTTCAAAGATGAGTGCATTATTTGATAGACATAGCATAAGTCATTACAGGAGTTAAAAGTACATTGTGTCTTTAGCTACTGTTTGGCTTCAGTACTGTCTTCCGTGAATTTAATTGTAGATCTAATTACGCTTTGTTTCCTGTAAACTGGGCTTGTATTCTCATGTATGTTTGATTATCCGAACTAAACTTGATTCCAATTACTTTGGATAATTGACGCTCTACTGTATCACCAAAATCCAGCAAGTAGAAAAAAAAGTGGCAAGTTAATTGTGAAAAACGTTTTGTGTTTAAAAAAAAATATACAATTTTGCCTCTTTTTTTTCGAGACTCGGCAGGTTCAACCTAGACACATGGTTCGTTGGTTATATTAGGGCGTATGTCCAAATAGAAAAGACCTTGCGGTCTGTTTCAGTGTTATTGTGAAAAATGAAATGAGGACACAATGAAGATAACATGAGGCATTTAAGAATTGGAAAAGCTGGTATACTCCGGCAGAGGCCACCAAAGTAGACAAATAGGTGGTGACAAAAATGTACAAACTACAGAATGATTAAAAATAGTCACGCTGTATTTTGAGGTTTGTATATCCTCAGATGTTGTAGTGAAATTGACAGAGATACAACGGTAAAATACTCAAAAGATAACATTTAAGGATAAAAACATAATGCGTAGGCTGCTGATGTACATGATCGCCTAGACCGCGGGTCATCACCCTCCATAAAATTGACTTGCTAGACAGGAGGGGAACGGAGGATCAAAAAGGAAAAAATATGACTGGAAAGATTGCGTAGCAAGGCTAAGGAGACGCAATTGGGGGGGATGGCGGAAAGTAAAAAATTCACGTCCCCCAAATTGACACGAGGTACGGAATGGACGCTTTTACGATACCAAGCTTTTGATTTGAATTCAGCGGCTAAAACGCAGATGTTAGGAATATTACAAAAATTTAAAAAGTAATTTTTCTTAATATTAATGTTAGGAATATAAAAATTAGCTGGCCAGATGGCCTATTCTGAGCAATGAAATAATATGATCTTAAATTTACAAACGGATAGATAATATTGAAATTAATGACAAAAGACAGTGTAGTTTACATCAGCCACAGACTGCCTTGAATCTAACATATCGTTATTTGCACACAAAAACACGACCTTGGACACAGATGTTCAAAGTTACTTATTATGGAGGAGAGGGTTTTTGAGCGGTAGCTGTGTCTAAATATAACTTTTTACGACAAAATTTTAAGGGGAGAGAAAGGTTGCTTCAAAAATCAAGCACATTTTTTTTAGAAACACAAGTAGAGACGGACAGACTAACAAATAACCATCCATACTTGACTGAAGCATGACTGAAATGACTTTAGTGTAGAAATTTGAAATTTAAAGTACAACTAGGCAGTGATTGGCCACAGACAAGCATATCATTAGCGCTCAGAGCGCATTTGGGGTCATTCTTCAATAATTGTTCAGCGTTAGACACAGATTTTAAAGTGTGGTGTTTTCCCATTTGAAAGACAGTGAGATAAGTTTAGGGACGCCATCCTATAGCCAGCAGCTCAGCTGAGTTTTGCTAGCACTTCTGTGTTAATTATTCATAATCTGGTAAGATTGAAATTATTTCTTTATATATTTTGAATATTGTTTCATGTTCGAGTGATTTGATACTGCCATATCAAAATCTAGCATTACAAACAAGTAGGGATTTTGCTCTAGACCCCCCGCCCAAGTCAGGGTCTAGGGACCAACAAGGTACATAAACTACAGCAAGGATTATGCAAAATAAATCAAACGTTGAAACAGATTACCTATCTTCTTTTAGGGCCGACAACTAATAATTATTTTTCAGAATCTATAGTCTGGGAGGATCTATCGGATGTAAACCCACCATGGTAACTGTGCTGTTTGGTCAGAGAGATCTGACCTGTCTGTATGATGTGGTTGTTGTGTCAGTGTGGTGTCCAGACGTGGGTATAGAATAGATTTTGACACATAGCCCATACTTTGATTGCAGAGCTGTGAGTTTTCTATCTACAACAAAGCAGAGTCTATTCGGTGGGTGACTTTACTCGAGTGTATCTGTGCAGTTCTTGTGACAGAGACCACCATTATTGCCCGCCAGCACGGAGAGGTGGGACAAGTTTTCAGCACCAGAGCTACAAAAAGATGAGTGAGCCTCTGGTCTGCTGGACATTCACCAACTATTGGTAGTGACTAATATCCCCATAAAAATTCCCACCTTTTTCTGGACACTGAGTAGTCAACATAGACAGGTGTGATGAGGCCACCCCAACAGCACAAACAGTACCTATCCTCCCAAAGAGATGACTATTCGAACATTTTAATAAAACTAACTATTCTAGTACTTAAATATGTACACTTTTGGCATTTATTATGTAACATTCCATGCATAATTTTCATAAATTTTCAATCCTTCTTTTAAAACAAGTTCTGGTCAAAATAAAACTTGATCCAGAACAAATAAATGTAATATAATTATATCAAAAACCTTATACACGTGAGTTAGTTCAGTGTATTTTAACACTTGTTAATCTTATTAGTCTTGTTAAATATCTATGGGTATATTTATAACTATCACACCACAGTACACATCATAACCCTAGACACTTTGCGTAGCTACATTCATTAAGAAAAAAAAAAAAAGTAAGTGTGAGGTCGTAGTGGTAGCAAGAAAGGCCTTCTGACAATTCTCAAATACATTTTATCTCAGGAGCCTTCACAGCTGGCCTCATACAATTTACATGTAGTAAGAACACCATCATACAATACCATCAACACCACTACATAAATTGGGGTCTTGTCCAGGGATAATTAGCCCAACAGTAAAATTAGGATCTCCTGGTGGGAGAAATAAAAGTAGGGAAATAAATTGTAAAATTTCCTTTAAAATTAAAAGTGTCCCTGCAGATAAAAGTTGGTGAATCTTCACAGCCAGTAATAATTAATTAGTTAACTGGTTAGTTAGAATTAGTTAGACTATAGTCATATAGTAATTAGAAGTACTTAGTGTATTTACTGGTTAGAGATTTATCTTGTATATTATTATATTGTCCAAAAAGTATGGCCGAGCTAGCAAAGTTTAGATCAGCTGCTGTGCTCACTGCGAAGGAGATGGGGATGGATGGTCAAATTTTAATTCAATACGTAACAACTGAATGTGATAAATATATTGAAAGGGAAGATAGAAAGGTAGCTGAAGAGAAGAGGTTACAAATTGAGGCTGATAGAGAAATTAAGAGGCTGCAGATTGAGGCAGAAGAAAAACGACAGCAAAGGGAGGCAGAGGAAAAAAGGTTGACTGCCGAAAGGGAGGCAGAAGATAAAAAGGCCGAAAGGGAGGCAGAAGATAAAAAGGCCGAAAGGGAAGCAGAAGATAGAAGGTTGCAGAGGGAGCATGAATTACGACTAAGGGAGCTGGAATTACAAGGCCCGGCTCCTGAAAATGGTGCCAGCCCTTTTGCCTCAGATGCTACGCCCAGTATGGGAGCCTCAAACTCAGCTATGGGGTTTCATTTAGACCATTTTGTTGAGAAAGACGATGACATAGAAGGGTACCTGGGACGTTTTGAGTTATTAGCTACTACATATGGGTTAGAGAGAGAGAGGTGGAGCTTAAAGCTATCACAGGGATTGAGGGGTACTTCTTACGAAGTATTTGCCAAAATGAACAGGGAAGACCAAGACAATTATGACATGTTAAAGCAGGCTTTGTTATTAAGGTACGAAAAGAATGGTGAATTTTATCGTAAGAAATTCAGAAATGCCAAACTGTTGTCTGGGGAGACATACCACCAATTTTCTGCCAGAGAATAGAAACCTATTTGGAGAAATGGACGGCTCTGGGGAAGACCCAAGATCTTAAAGAAATGATCATGATTGAGCAATTGAGAGAGTCCATGGCTCCAGACATGAGAAAATTTCTCATGGAACAGGGTGCAGAGAAGTTGGGGGAAATTTTAAATGTTGCTGAGAGGTATCAGGCAGCCCAGGCAGAGGTAAGTGGTGCTAAAAAGAAGCACATAGACAATTTTAAAGCTCCACAGCAATTTAATAAATTTGATAATAGAGAGCAGGGAAATAAGGGTAGGACAAACTTTGAGCGGCCAAGAAATGACTATCGCGACAGAAACTCACAGTTCAATGACCAAAAGTTCAATGAAAGAAAACCGTTGAACCAAGGAAAAAGATGGTGCAAATGGTGCAAGAAGGATAACCATAACACCGAATTTTGTAGAAGGAAACCTTCAAACATTGCTGCAATGAAGTCGGGGACGCAAAGATTAAAGGTTAATCCTAAGGGACAACAGGAACCTTATCACCCCCCAGTTTGTGAGGATGTTATTTGTAATGGGGTCACCATAAGGTGCCTTTATGATACAGGTTTGGATTATGATTCAGTTGTGAAGTCTAGCCTAGTGGACCCAAGTCAGTATACCACAGAAACAGTGGAAATACAAGGGGCGACTAAGGACATACCACTCATGACACTTCCCATCGCAAGGATAACGGTGAAAACTCGCTATGTGGAAGGAGAAATCAGAGCAGCAGTGATAGATGAACCAATCTACCCTCTAATCTTGGGGTGTAGATACGTCTTCTTGGGGAATCCCGAGAAACCTGTGATCATGGCGACAGTGCAGACCAGGTCACAGAAGAAGGAGGAAGAAGGTGAACCTATAAACGCTCATCCAGAGGAGATGAGGAAGGCGCAGGCTGAGGATAGGACACTCCAGCCAGGTTTTAAAAAATTACCCAAATGCCACACACCTCCGAGCAAGGGGGAATATTTCATGAAGAACAAACTCTTATACAGGAAGGCCGGAACTGGAACAAATGGTCACAACCAGCTGGTTCTTCCCATTGCATATAGAGAGAAAGTGATGGAACTCGGACATGCAATCCCCTTCAGTGGTCACATGGGGATCAGCGCCACAGGACAGCGTATAGCTTGTCATTACTTCTGGCCAGGGATAACGGAGGATATAAAAAGATATGTCAAATCCTGCCCAGAATGTCAAAGGGTAGCTCCAAAGCACTGGACTGCCCCTGCAACTCTAGGGGAAATGCCCATAGTGGGAACACCTTTTGAGAGGGTTGCAGTGGATATTGTAGGACCTCTCACTCGGACCAAGAGGAGGAACAGTTACATCCTTACTCTGGTGGACACTTGTTCTATGTGGGGAGAGGCGGTAGCCCTGCCATCAATTGATTCAAAACATGTAGCAGAGGCACTACTTACAATATTTACCCGATTAGGATTCCCGCATCAAATCTTGACGGATAATGGTTCTCAGTTCAAGGGGAAACTAACGGAAGAAGTTTTTAAGCTATTTCAAGCCAGGCACTTTCATTGTAGTCCGTACCATCCACAAGGGAACGGCCAGGTAGAGAGGTTCAATGGGACTCTCATTTCTATCCTGAGAAAGCTGGCACACGAAAAACCGGATCTGTGGGATCAATTCCTGCCCGCCGCATTGTTTGCGTACCGGGAGGTACCACATAGTTCAACCGGGATGGCTCCCGCAACTCTGCTATTTGGGAGGCCAATAAAAGGGCCTTTAGAAGCTCTATTAAGGACCTGGACAGATGAGAAGGCGGAAGAGACTGTTACCTCATCGTATCAATACGTGAACGAACTGACCACTCGTTTGAAAGCTGGATGGAAACTGGCAAATGATAATTTGAAACAGGCCAGGAAGAAACATGCAGCATATTTTAATAGGAAGGCAAAGGACAGGGAACTGGCAGTCGGAGAGAAGGTGCTGCTTTTACTACCCGGAAGCCAGAATAAATTACAAATTGGTTGGCAAGGTCCATATACGGTTCTAGAGAAGGTGTCTAGAACAAACTATAAAATTGACAAAAAGGGGAAGGAAAAAGTTTATCATGTAAACCTGTTAAAGAAGTATCTGGACAGACCACTCCAGGAAAGCACCCCCTTATTGACCCTGGCTATTGCAACCCAGATGCAAAAAGAACCACTCACCTCACATGAATACCCATTACATCCTTGTGAAACAGCAGCACAGGTAAAAGTCAGTAAGCACCTGACTAAAAACCAGAGGGAGAGAGTTCAACAGGTTCTGGAGGAACATACAGATGTATTAACAGATAAACCAGGCCATACAAATTTGCTACAGTATGACATGAAACTGGTAGACACAAACCCAATCTGTATGAGAGCCTATTCTATTCCGTTCGCGAAGGAGAAGGCATTAAAGGAAGAAATAGATTATTTGCTGAAGGAGGGGATTATTTCGCACAGTGAATCATCTTTTAGTTCTAGTGTCGTTTTGTTGAGGAAACCGTCTGGGGAACACAGACTGTGCATAGATTACAGGAAACTGAATGCTGTCACAGAAGGACAAGTGGATCCATTACCAGACACAAAACAGTTATTTGCCAGACTGAACAAGGCAAAATACTTTTCAAAGGTGGATCTTAGTAAAGGCTATTACCAGATCCCAGTGAAGCCTGAAGTGAGACCTTATTTGGCTTTTAGCACTTCGGATGGACATTATGAATTCAATATGCTACCATTCGGACTGAAAAATGCTCCGAGTGTGTTTTCAAGGATGATGCGAAAATTGTTGGACCCCCTGAATAACCCATGTATCACAAATTTCATGGATGATATTCTCGTCGCCACAGAGACATTTGAAGAACACATTGAAGCTCTGGAGATGTTGTTTGATAGACTTCGGGAGGCGAACTTAACTGCTAGGCCAACAAAATGTTGTATTGGATGCAAAGAGTTGGAATTCTTGGGACACACTGTATATCAGGGTAATATGACCCCTGATCCTAAGAACTTGGAAAAACTGCAGAGAGCACCTAGGCCGCAAACCAAAAAGGACGTGCGATCATTCGTGTCGTTATGCGGATTTTATCAGAAATACATCAAAAATTTTAACGCCATTTGTGCTCCTCTGACTGATCTGACTCGCAAGGGACTTCCAGATAAAATAATTTGGACTGCACAATGTGAATCAGCGTTCCAAGAGTTAAAGGAAAAACTCACTAGCAAGCCTATTCTCAAACTGCCTGATTTGACACAGGACTTTGTCTTAAGAACCGATGCAAGTAATGTAGGACTTGGAGGGGCTTTGTTGCAAAGATCAGCTGCACCTGATGGGGAACTTAAACCAGTCGCTTATGCAAGCCGCAAATTGAATAAGGCGGAACAAGGATACTCCACAAGCGAAAAAGAATGTTTAGCATTAATCTGGGCAATAAAGAAGTTTCAAATCTATCTGTATGGTAGGACTTTTGTGGTGGAGACGGATCATCAGCCTCTCGTGTTCTTGTCTCAGGCTAAGCATGAAAACGCAAGATTGCTGAGGTGGTCTTTATTGCTTCAACCGTATCAGTTCAGTATCCAATATATCCCAGGCAAATTGAATGTCGGTGCAGATTTCCTCAGTCGGCACCCCTGTGATCAAAATTAGAGTAGTGGCAGACGTGAGGAGTAATTTTACCTATGTGTATCGCTGGTTTTGGAACTTGCCATAGGCATGTTTTCAAGTGGGGAGATGTGTAGTGAAATTGACAGAGATACAACGGTAAAATACTCAAAAGATAACATTTAAGGATAAAAACATAATGCGTAGGCTGCTGATGTACATGATCGCCTAGACCGCGGGTCATCACCCTCCATAAAATTGACTTGCTAGACAGGAGGGGAACGGAGGATCAAAAAGGAAAAAATATGACTGGAAAGATTGCGTAGCAAGGCTAAGGAGACGCAATTGGGGGGGATGGCGGAAAGTAAAAAATTCACGTCCCCCAAATTGACACGAGGTACGGAATGGACGCTTTTACGATACCAAGCTTTTGATTTGAATTCAGCGGCTAAAACGCAGATGTTAGGAATATTACAAAAATTTAAAAAGTAATTTTTCTTAATATTAATGTTAGGAATATAAAAATTAGCTGGCCAGATGGCCTATTCTGAGCAATGAAATAATATGATCTTAAATTTACAAACGGATAGATAATATTGAAATTAATGACAAAAGACAGTGTAGTTTACATCAGCCACAGACTGCCTTGAATCTAACATATCGTTATTTGCACACAAAAACACGACCTTGGACACAGATGTTCAAAGTTACTTATTATGGAGGAGAGGGTTTTTGAGCGGTAGCTGTGTCTAAATATAACTTTTTACGACAAAATTTTAAGGGGAGAGAAAGGTTGCTTCAAAAAATCAAGCACATTTTTTTTAGAAACACAAGTAGAGACGGACAGACTAACAGATAACCATCCATACTTGACTGAAGCATGACTGAAATGACTTTAGTGTAGAAATTTGAAATTTAAAGTACAACTAGGCAGTGATTGGCCACAGACAAGCATATCATTAGCGCTCAGAGCGCATTTGGGGTCATTCTTCAATAATTGTTCAGCGTTAGACACAGATTTTAAAGTGTGGTGTTTTCCCATTTGAAAGACAGTGAGATAAGTTTAGGGACGCCATCCTATAGCCAGCAGCTCAGCTGAGTTTTGCTAGCACTTCTGTGTTAATTATTCATAATCTGGTAAGATTGAAATTATTTCTTTATATATTTTGAATATTGTTTCATGTTCGAGTGATTTGATACTGCCATATCAAAATCTAGCATTACAAACAAGTAGGGATTTTGCTCTAGACCCCCCGCCCAAGTCAGGGTCTAGGGACCAACAAGGTACATAAACTACAGCAAGGATTATGCAAAATAAATCAAACGTTGAAACAGATTACCTATCTTCTTTTAGGGCCGACAACTAATAATTATTTTTCAGAATCTATAGTCTGGGAGGATCTATCGGATGTAAACCCACCATGGTAACTGTGCTGTTTGGTCAGAGAGATCTGACCTGTCTGTATGATGTGGTTGTTGTGTCAGTGTGGTGTCCAGACGTGGGTATAGAATAGATTTTGACACATAGCCCATACTTTGATTGCAGAGCTGTGAGTTTTCTATCTACAACAAAGCAGAGTCTATTCGGTGGGTGACTTTACTCGAGTGTATCTGTGCAGTTCTTGTGAC
The DNA here is from genome assembly GCA_024509875.1 of Oreohelix idahoensis. Taxonomy (NCBI): domain Eukaryota; kingdom Metazoa; phylum Mollusca; class Gastropoda; order Stylommatophora; family Oreohelicidae; genus Oreohelix; species Oreohelix idahoensis. The sequence goes on from JAMPIV010017110.1 coordinate 46,802, forward strand.
AGAGACCACCATTATTGCCCGCCAGCACGGAGAGGTGGGACAAGTTTTCAGCACCAGAGCTACAAAAAGATGAGTGAGCCTCTGGTCTGCTGGACATTCACCAACTATTGGTAGTGACTAATATCCCCATAAAAATTCCCACCTTTTTCTGGACACTGAGTAGTCAACATAGACAGGTGTGATGAGGCCACCCCAACAGCACAAACAGTACCTATCCTCCCAAAGAGATGACTATTCGAACATTTTAATAAAACTAACTATTCTAGTACTTAAATATGTACACTTTTGGCATTTATTATGTAACATTCCATGCATAATTTTCATAAATTTTCAATCCTTCTTTTAAAACAAGTTCTGGTCAAAATAAAACTTGATCCAGAACAAATAAATGTAATATAATTATATCAAAAACCTTATACACGTGAGTTAGTTCAGTGTATTTTAACACTTGTTAATCTTATTAGTCTTGTTAAATATCTATGGGTATATTTATAACTATCACACCACAGTACACATCATAACCCTAGACACTTTACGTAGCTACATTCATTAAGAAAAAAAAAAAAAAGTAAGTGTGAGGTCGTAGTGGTAGCAAGAAAGGCCTTCTGACAATTCTCAAATACATTTTATCTCAGGAGCCTTCACAGCTGGCCTCATACAATTTACATGTAGTAAGAACACCATCATACAATACCATCAACACCACTACAGATGTATCCATTGGATATACATGACATCAGTGCCAAAACAAAGAACAATAACTGCCATTTGAGCACTACTGTTAACAATTTGTTAACCATCAGAAACAAAGTAAAATGAAATATAAAACTGCTAACAAAGTGACATTACAAGGGACAACAAAAACATCTGCCTGCTGGGAAGTCATGTGTTCAACAGATGGGATCTCATGTTGAGATGATATATTTAAATGATATAGCATTTTATGTTATAAAATATTAATTAGTTCTCTTTACGTTAACGTGTTTAAGATATAAATTAGTTAAACTGGAGTGCAGAAATAATGTAAAAATTGAGTCTGGTTTTCTATTTCTTCCGTACTTGGTAAAGTCTGGGGAGGAAAAGTAACTTCAGCAGACTGGAAAGAAGGATATCGGGTCTCTAAGAAAATTTCCGAAAATCAATGCAGTATTTCTTGAATACTTTCTCATGACACACGAAAAAAATTGAAATTAGTGGTACATTTTTGAATGCCCTAAACACAGTTCACGTCGACCAAGAAGATATTGTAGTTGCTTAAAATAGTGTCAACAATCCAAAGACTCGAACTCATGAACGTAAAATACCATTGTTGCCTTTGCCACACGATGACGAACGTACTAGTTCACCACGTTATTCTTCATATTATTTTTGGCTACGAACCTTCTTGTGTCAGCTCAATATCCTGAAATGGCGTTGTAATTAATACAGTTTTGCAATGTTCTGTGTATTTTAAGAATAATGTAACCAAACCTTCTCACGGGCGTGTAGCCAAAGCTGTTTCAGTTAATTGAAAAAGCTGCTTAAAGATTGCTTGCCTGTAAATTCTTTTGTAGTTCGTGATCATCGTTGTACAAAATAATGGCTGCAGAATTCATTTCCTTTTCGAATTAGTTGGCGTGTTCGTTGATATAGCTGAATAGAAATCAGTAGAAATCTAACTTAGAAAATTGTTAACGCCCGATTTACTCTCGTCGCGTGAGCAGAAAACGGTTCCTTCCATTCCTGCATTTTCTTGCAGTGAAGGCAAAGGTTCCCATACTATTGCCACAGAGTACTTGAACGATGGACGAGCGTTGTTCTAAAAGTTAATGACTGTTATTCTTATAAAAAGATGGTAAAGGTTGTAGCATAGAAGATAATGCTGTATGGTAGTGAAGCGTTAAATGGTAAAGGTTGTAGCATAGAAGATAATGCTGTATGGTAGTGAAGCGTTAAACGGTAAAGGTTGTAGCATAGAAGATAATGCTGTATGGTAGTGAAGAGTTAAACATGTCACTATACTAGGTCCAGCTTCGAGAGGTGAGGTAACCAGTTCCCTTCCTTGCTACCTTTGCCATCCCTAACTCAAGAGCAGCCAGGTACCCATTTACAGCTGGGTTGACTCGAGCGTGAAGACATTGTGTTCCAAATCCGGTAACATTGCCTTGAGAGGCCAGTGCTCAAGGACAACAATACACTTTGTGATGCCCTAATTTCCTTAATTGCACAGCATCATTTTCTCCTGCATAAATTAGACCCAATTCACGTGTGTAGAGCGGTTCCATGAGAGATCACGTGAGTATAGTTTACAGAGGTCTGGGGTGAAGTTTTATGACGTGATAAAACGACGTTCCCCGAATTTTTTATTAAATGAATGTTTTGAGTAACGTACAGTGAAGTTACCCCGGGTGTAGGTAAAGTTATTAGAAGCATACATGAAAATTCTATAAAGAGCACATTGAAGTTAAGTAAGGTGAACTGTGAAGTTATGTAACATAACATGTGCAGGAAGAATTGTTAAGGTGCACTGCGCAGTTTACAGATGTTGTCTGTTTCATGTGTTTTTAAATGATTTTTCATCTGCCTTGGAGTTTACATTTGTCCTGGATGTGAAGATGTTATTTGCCCTGGAGGTGAAATTTACATTTGTCTTGGAGGTTAAGTTATTATTTGTCTTGGAGGTGAAGTTTCCATTTGTCTTGGAGGTGAAGTTTTTATTTGTGTTGAAGGTGAAATTTTCATTTGTCTTGGAGGTGAATTTTTTATTTGTCTTGGAGCTAAAATTTTCATTTGTCTTGGAGGTTTAGTTTTCATTTCTCTTTGGGGTGAAGTTTTTATTTGTCTTGGGTGTGAAGTATTTATTTGTCTTGGAGGTGAAGTTTTTATTTATCTTTGAGGTGAAGTTTTAATTTGTTTTGGAGGTGAGGTTTTTTTTTGTCTTGGAGGTGAAGTTTTCATTTTTCTTTTGAAGTGAAATTTTTATTTGTCTTTGAGATGGCGATTTCACTTACTTTTATGGTAAAGTTTTCATATATCTCTGAGGTGAAGTTCTCATTTTACTTGAAGTGAAGATTTAATTTTTCTGTGAGGTGACGTTGTCACTTATCTTTGAAGAGATGTTGTCACTTCTCTTTGAAGAGATGTTGTCACTTCTCTTTGAAGAGATGTTGTCATTTGTCTTTGAAGTGGTGTTTTATTTTGTCTTGAGGTGAAGTTTTCATTTGTTTTTGAGGTGAAGGTTTCATTTGGCTTTGAGATAAAGTGATCATTTGTCTTTGAAGTGAATAATTTCTTTGTCTTTGAAGTAAGTTTTCACTTGTCCTTGACGTGAAGTTTTCATTTGTCTTTCAGTAGATGTTGCCATGTGTCTTTTAGGTGACGTTGTCCTTTGACTGTGAGGTAAAGTTATCATTTATCTTTTGAGGTGAAGTTATCTTTATTCTTTGAAGTGACGTTTTCATTTGTCTTATATGTGACGCTGTAATTTGTGTTTGTGTGTGAAATAAAGTTTTCATTAGTCATTAAGGTGAAGTATTCATTAGTAAATGAGGTGAAGTTTTCATTAGTCAATGAGGTGAAGTTTTCTTTATTCATTGAGATGAAGTTTTCATTAGCCATTAAGATGAAGTTCTCATTAGTCATTGAGGTGAAGTTTTCCTTAGTCGTTGAGGTGAAGTTTTCATTTGTCTTGAAAATAAATTTTTACATTACTTTTTTTTCAGTGGAAGTTTTCATTTGTCTTTGATGTGATGTTTTCAGTAGTCTTGGGTGTGTAGTTTCTGTTTGTCTTTGACGTAAAGTTTTACATTGTCTTTTGAGGTTCACAGTGAAGATTTGTCATGTGGATATTAAACGTCACTAATGTAGATACGAAGGCTAAGGAATTCGCTAAAGGTCTGTGAAGTTACTTAAATTGTGCAGCGACTATCACATAAGTGTAGTGAAGTTTACAGAGGTATACAGAACGTTGTCTCCGTTACAGCTGCTCTGAAAGCTTCACGATTCTGGGCAAGTCGATCTGCATCATCCAAAGACAAGTTCAGATTCTCTGTGATGTCCTGGATCCACGGTCGTCTATGTCGTCCTCTTCCCCTTCGTCCAGGGACCATGCCTTCCATTACTAATTTTTTCAGACTATTATGTCTGTGTATATGACATATACAGATAGACTTTATAAAGTCAACAGTGGTGGTCTCTGATCATCATATTCATCATCATCTTCCTTTGTGCGCCTTATGGAAGACAAAGCCAACACTGTAGCTGTTCCCTTAGTTAGGAAGTCTGCATCAAGCAATCATATAGTCTTGCATTAGTCGTTTCTGTGACTCTTTGTTGTACGTGATGAAGCTGCCAGTCCTATGTACAACATTATAGTAGTCGCCATGTGCGACCGTGTCTGAGAATATAGTAGTCATATTATTTCTTCTTTCGCTTCAGAGACATCCGGGTACTAAACGGTTCGGAGGTCACTGATGAGTCAGTAAAATTCCTTGATTCTTACACCGATGGTCAATGAGGCTTACAGTGAATTTCACTGAAGTTCACAGTGAAGTTCGCGGATTCGTACAGTGAAGTTCACATAAACGTCCAGTAAAGTTCCTAATAATTCAATGATAGTTCATAAAATGAACAATCAAAACTCAGCGCTCATAATTTCATTACAAGAATCCGCTGAAGGCCCTAATTCCATAACATCGGCTGATCAGAAGAACACTTAGTAAAATAGATGACAATTTTTTTACCTATGTCTTTAGACACCATATCACGCAGAATTGAAATTCAAGTGACATTAATTAGACTGCCAATGTGGTTTATCTCATCCGGGAGAGTAGATCAATAAATCACACTCATGTCGTAAGAGGCAAATAATATGACCCAGTGCATGAGGTTAGCAACCTCCTCATGTATAACGAATTGCTACTTAAGCTACTACTGTAAAAGCATGTGAATGCGATGGTAAAAGCTTCCCGCACGAGGATGAGGCTGAAGTGATGATAATAATGATTTTACTGCGGGCGTTGCACAGTAACTGCAAAAAATGACGGCCGATTGCTTGAGGTTTTCCTTACATATAAACAACCAAAACCATAAATGAAACTTATTTGAAGTCTACTTTCTTCACAAAGTTATATAACATGAAGATCAACACATCAAAGATAGAAACAATGAAGATGTAACAAGCCACCAAGGGCACTTAACATGATGTTAACAAACTTAAACAGGTTCTGGAGTTCAACTAACTAAGAAACATTTTACGGAAAATGAAATACGACAGAGAAATTCAAACAAGACGTCAAAAAACCAGTATAGTGACTTACCAATTGACATACCACTACTGAAACATCAGAATGTCAAACATCAGAATGTCAACATCAGAATATCAAACATCAGAATGTCAACATCAGAATGTCAAACATCAGATTGTCATTATGGAAACTAAGCGGCAGCTGATAAATAGTATATTCTTAACACCTCTTTCCTATCTGTGTCAAACATGGTCCCTATCTAAAGAAGAATTGAGAAAAATCACATGTTGTGTGATGAGATGTTTAAGAAAAGCCAATTATGTTGTCAGGAGAGACAGAATGAGAAGTGATGACATCAGAAAAAACTGTAGGAACCACATTCTGCATCAAGTATATAGAGAGAAAGACAATTAAGTGGTTTGGCCATCTCATGAAACTGGAGCAAGATAAACTACCACTACGTGCCTACAACAGTAGACAATCTGGTTTCAGTGCACGGCAAAGACCAAGAGGCAGGCATATAGATAACATTAGAGACCTCCTACAGCGTCACGGGCTGACAGCAGCCAATCCTACAGCGTCACGGGCTGACAGCAGCCCCTCCTACAGCGTCACGGGCTAACAGCAGCCCATCTTACAGCATAACGGGCTGACAGCAGCCCATCCTACAGCATCACGGGCTGACAACAGCCCATCCTACAGCGTCACGGGCTGACAGCAGCCCATCCTACAGCGTCACGGGCTGACAGCAGCCCATCTTACCGCATCACGGGCTGACAGCAGCCCATCCATCAGCGTCACGGGCTGACAGCAGCCCATCCTACAGCGTCACGGGCTGACAGCAGCCCATCTTACCGCATCACGGGCTGACAGCAGCCCATCTTACAGCGTCACGGGCTGACAGCAGCCCATTTGACACACCTGACTCAAACCCGCAGTCTTCAGCTTCCCCACTACGCTTCACAAATATAGTGGGTAGTATACAGGATTCCGTTACACGCCCATTGAAGCATATTGGGAATATGGTGTTAGGCCCATATTTTCTTGACCATCGGCACACTAGGGGTGATGTGGTCAGCATCACGCCGCTTCACAAATATAGTGGAAGGAAAAGTAAGTAAATAAAAGTAATTTCATCAGATATCAAATAATATAGATATGGTTGACCAAAACCATCTTGGGATCCGCTGAACTCTTGATTTCGTCGTCTGCATGAACTGTGCGACCTTTCCAATGACATTGCAGAATGACGTATGCAGTTATTTCGCGGTAAAACTATTAGATAATTGTTGCGTGACGATTGGCGATGACAGACATCGGGCTTGGTTTCGTGCTGTATTGTTCCATTCTATTTTGTTTGCGTGTGTGTGAAAAATAAAGGAAGTTGATTATAAGTTTTCATGAAAAGACGATATAGCGAATAGTCTAAATATGTACATTACTAGCCAGAAATATGACAATAGGATATTAGAAGATGAAATATTTCGTTCTATTATTGTCTTCTGATATCGTAGGTGACAATACATTCGAATATTATAGAGTTCTTGCTACATGTACGCAAGGGAATATTATAGAGTTTTTGCTACATGTACGGAAGGGAATATTATAGAGTTTTTGCTAGAGTTCTTGCTACATGTACGCAAGGGAATATTATAGAGTTCTTGCTACATGTACGCAAGGGAATATTATAGAGTTCTTGCTACATGTACGCAAGGGAATATTAATCACTTACATCGCACCACTCTACATACGACTCATCGTAAATGATCATATGTTACCGGGACCTGAAATGGGAGCAAGGATTAGTGACCCTGAAATTTACCATGCATGTCGTAAAATGACTAAGGAAGGTTGGGAATGGGACCGGTAACATTAATTTGTAGACATTTTAAGCCAAAGAACTACATCCTGTATCAAGTATATACGAGCAGCGTAGGAATCTTCAATCTGAGGTGTTACTTTAGTCGCTCGTCCGATAGGCTAAGCAGTTAGTGCCCTTGCCTGTCGGCGGAACAGTTAACGGGTTCCTGAATGAAACCTAGTGGCCTTACGCTCCATTTTACCTCTACCAAACTGTAAATGGAACCTCACTTTGGTCTTGAGTTAGGGAAGGCAAAGGCAGCGAGGAAGGGATTTGGTCACACTGTTTCGTAAAAAAAGCTGGGTCTAGCATGATGGAGTCTCTAACACTCACATACTGCACTATCTGCTATGGGACTACCTTTACAACTGAGTAGTCTTCTTCTTTGACCCTTAGCCGCCGACCGTCAAAGCAGTCAGTGGCCATTACGCCTGGTGGCGTCTTGTAGGTCAACAACAAATTGATTCCACTTTGCTCGGTCGGCGGCCTTCCTTCTCTATGCCAGTGGCAGAACGGAGTAGTATACTATGAATATTTTTTGGGTATGACGGAGTTGCTTTACTCTTTGACTTCGGAACAACGCTCAGAGCGTTGGTCAGAATTGACTCCCGTGCCAAAACAACTCTCTGAGCGTTGTTTTTAGTCTATCACGAATTAAAATTACGGCACAGGATGGAAAATAATTGTGGATGTAGTGTCAATGTTACCAGTGAAGTTGGTTTTGGTTCATGCAAATGTAGATTTAAACACACGGAGGAAAGAGTTAGAACTAAACAAGTGCCAGTGGAACAAAAGATGGGATGAAAGACGCTGGCGATGGATAGGACACACACTGAGGAAGCCTGTAGATGGCATTACAGGACAGTCCTGTAATCCCAAGGGCAAGAGAAAAAGAGGTAGACCAAACAAACATGGACTGGGAAGCTTGGTGTGGTAACTGTTGAAGGGGTCCGAGAAGAAATGAATAAATATTTATAATTGTTGGTAATATTTATAATTGTTGGTAATATTTATAATTGTTGGTAATATTTATATATTCTTTTTCACGACTAATAACAAAAAGAAATGCATATTTTATTACCACGATGCCATTTAATTCCTTCACTTTTCTTTGTCTTGCAGGAAAGTCAAGTGAACAGCTTGGTTCTTCGTCTAGCGTGATTAAAAACAGAAGGTAGAAAGATCAGCGCCAGGACAGGCAAGATATAGACTCAATAACAACATAATCTGAGAATTTTATTGACAGAAGAAAAAACAGCGAGTGTCTAGTCAATACATAACATTGAAAGTGATGCTTTCCTATAAACCCCAGCTATAAAGGAACTCAGCATACGCTCCACAGATCACTTCGTAATTTCGCAGTGTCCCCATTTCAGACGTCTGAAATCTTAATTCCATGTAGTACAGTAAAGGATTTTAGGAACTCCGTATAATTAATTTAACATACAGTGCGCTCATAATCAGTCAGACTGGAAGGATTATGATAAAAAAGTTAAACGAAGATTAAGGTAACGAAAATAAACAGAAAAAAAAAAACAAGTGTTGTTGAAAAAAAACTGTTCGCCCAGAAAATCATTACAACTTTTCTATCTAATTTTCTAATCTCCAATACCTTGCTTGTTAATATCAAGTATAAATTACTTTAAGCGAACAACAAATTGGCATTACTGCCGTCAAGAGCTTCATTCAGAATTGTCCATTTTGCCACCCCATACGAATAACAAATTGCCATCATTGAAAAAGAATTATATTCTTAGATATTCAGATCTAATAACTGTTAGAAATACTTAAAATACGCTGTGCGAAGACATTTTGGCCACACTTTTCGCATTAAAAGCCTCATCGCATCAAATAAATCAAAATTATTTATTGTTTTAAGTTATAATTATCCTGTTTCTTCAGAATATTTTACGTTTACCTGTGTCTTAAGGGAAACGACTTCAGCGATCTTCTGTAATCCTCATCATCAGGAGAAAAGATTCTCCTTTCCGAATAACTGTCCTCAAGTGACACATCTCTCTACAACCATGTTCTCTTCTGGAAAATCTGCGTACTACTGCCTCCTGCTAATCTTCCTGGTGGTTCATCTGGCATCATCATTTAGCGTAGAGGAGCTTTGCGCAAGACGTTGCCTTTACGGTCGAGGTGGTGTGCTGTGTAACTGTAACGCAATGCATTTTACTGGGAAGCGTTCAAGTCTCGCTCCAGATCGAAATATGTATATTAAAGAGTCAAGCAAACACACACGTTATTCCCATTTTCCAGACGACAACCTCATCAAGGATAACTCTTTCAATTTCGAGAATATCATGAGTGCCGGTCCTTTAAAAGATCACGCAGAACTTTCAAGTGAGTACAAACGTAAAGACATTCACAGCGGTTTTGAAGAATCATCTCATAGACGAAAATTTGAAGACATGCTGTCTAGTTTAAGCCAGAAGACTGATTCAAATATTGATGACAGCGTGGATGATGATGCTGACATTAAAACTAGCATCCGCCGTAAGGGTAATAATAGACTTCCCATACTCCTTATACAAGAAACTGGCATTAACGATGTGGATGATGATGCGGTTAGAAGAAGAGAGGACGTTGACTCAAGAGTCCAGAAAATAATAATGGCTGGTCCGAACTTGGAAAAAGATCAACAGGTTATTCCTGGGGACGCGGCTAACGATGTCGGAGTCGACAACGGTGAAGGCATTGCCAAAAGTGGTGTCAAATCAGAGCATCACTTGCTTCAGCTTCAGAAGGTTCTGAGACGAGCTCTACATGGACGGTGAGGGACATTGTTACTATCTTGTATGACGGTACTGTGATCCGGCAGTTCCAGTTAATGCTTGCGTTGGTCAGCTGCATGAAGTCTTACACGGTCGATCTGACGGACAAAACAGATGGTTGGATGTTCTATATGACTGCCAGAGATATATTTATTTATTTAATCTGTCTTTGTGGCTTTCCATAACTATTGATTTAAAAAATGTGTTGGCGTATTTTGCTCCGTTGCTAAACATTTGCCCCCTAAATATTTGTGATCTGTTTCGTTGCGAGTAATCTTGTATCCTGTCATTTCGCATGATATGTATAGTATCTGCATTAAATTTCGTTGCAGTATCTGATTATTATTCGCTTTCAATCACTGTGTTTAATTTAATCCTGTTTTACTTATATTTTTTCCCTGTTATAGTTAGGTTAAGTAATAATATCACATCTGAAGACAGATTGTTAATTTCATTTGACAAGAATGAATGGCAGGTGTATGTGGCAGATGAATATGACTGACGTCTCTTAAAGCAGGTAGTGACAAATGCATTCTTACAATTAATTCTGTTATTTTTAGATCCAGAAATGTCAAATTATCAGAAAATGGGCTAATCCCAAATTTTATATTTATTTTCCATTTTGATAGTCCATTGTTGCTCCTCCCCGTAACTGATGGATTTGGTTACAGTGCTTTACAATTGACCCCAAATACAGGTGTATTGATTGCGCATGACAGATATGCTAAATTGCTGGGCTTATTCATCACGTGTAACAAATATAAGCAGATCGATCACTGTAAAACAAATTACAAGGAATACCAAGAAAAAGATGGATTGGGGTGAGACAGGAATTTTCAGGAGGAGGGGATAAACCTTCATAAAAGGTAAACTAATCTCTTAAAAAACCCGCTGAAACTTTTCCACAACCTTCACCTTCAGCATTTTTAAGAATAACAACAGAAAGAAATTTAGAAGAAAAAAAGAAAAAGTTGTGGAATTAGATAAACATTGAATGAATGATGGAAAAAAAGAAAGCAAGACAGCATTTTGTGAACTAATGTGATTTGTCAACCGTATTCGATCAACAGCTTGAGTGGGACAAACTTGGTGAATTCAAGGACATCAATGTACCTGGCCGAGTGAAATGCCCCCATTGAATCTTGTGATTGATTTTAGATTACCCAAAACAGATTTACATCACATAAATAACTGTTATGTGACAGGTTACAAGATGATATATCTGGGTGTAATCAAATTTATGAATATATAATGATTATTATACTAAAATTATAGCATGGTATGAATTGTTATGAAATGATCACAGTTGTGGAAGGAACTGATGACAAGGCAAGTGTCAATGGAAGAAGAGATGAAAGGAAATGGTTGCAATAGATCAGACACACGTTGAGGAAACCTGCTGACTTCATTAAAAGACAGTGCTTTTTCTGGAATCAACAAGGTAAGGCAGGTAGATGGAAACCACTTATAAAAGAGAACTAGAAACAGAAATAGAGAGGACAAAGAACACATAGATAGCCTGTTAGCCAACAGAACAGGACAGGAGCACTTGATGGTAGTTTGTCGAATGCCTATGCTACTCGGGGAGATAAAGGGTAATAAATAAGTGACTAAATATGTGAATTTCGTACATGGTGGTACGAACGTAGCTATAATGAGTCAAATATGCATAACAACCCCTCATATAAAGAAATTTAAGCAGTAATTTACGTAGAAACATTCTGTAGTCACAAGATGTAGCGAGTTGATTCAAAAAAAAAAAAAAGATTAGTATAAACAGTCGAAATACACGTAACACACAAATCAACAGAAAAGAGAGAATAGTAAAAGACAGTCCGGAGATTTCAGCCCTGTCCGACACGAAGTAACTTCGCTTCACTCCATATAAGAGTGGTGCAAGAGAATACGACCAATTGAATGCCACATAATTTTGTACGGTATGTATCTGAAATTCCGAGTGTTCATTACTGCTATTTCTTTACATTTATTTGTGTGCTACGTGTCTTCCAAGTGCTTATAACCTGTTAGCCTTGGGGGCTTCTTTTAATGTTATCTTTTACGTTTTACAAGCCCTGGATTTTCCCTTTTTTTCACTTTGTATAGCTAGCAAAGTTCTTCTAAAACCTTTGTGAAGTCAACATTTTATTAAATGACGTAGATTGTGGATAAAAGCATATGTATTTGAAAATTTTAAATCCATAACTTAATATAATGTAATAGACAAACATATTTAAAGATTAATAAATGAGCGATATGAAGAGCATCTGATGGAAAGAGAAGAAAACAAATAATGGGGTCATAAAAAATCTAGGAATAACAAGAGACATAACGAAGGAGATCAAAGACAGTAAAAATATTTTGGTCTTGGGCAATAAAAACATGACACCTTGCTGAAAACCATAATGGTTGGAAGAGTTGAAGGGAAACGTGTAAGAGAAAAACAGCTCTTTGAATGGACTGATAACATCAAGCGATGGACACGAAAGAGTCTATCAGAGTGCACCATCAAGGCAGGAGCCAGGAGATCCATTCCAGGCGATCTCCCATGAGAGGATGGCAGCTGAAGATAGCGATGAATCCAGTAATAATTCTTTAAAATTGTTTTTTTTTCAATCAATTTAAGATACCCTCGGGTACTTCAAGCATTTACATATTAACGGGAAAAGGCTGACATGAAGAAAATACAGATTTATAACACTCAAAAGTATCATCCCAAGTTAGATCTAAGGACACAGGGATAACTTTACTATAAATGCCAAAAATATTAAACAGTATCATCCTTGAGAGATTAAGATATACAGTTGACAGACAATTGAGAGAAGAACCATCAGGTTTTCTACAAAACAGATTCTGTACGGATCAAATAGCCAGACTACGCATATAAGAACAAAAAGATCATGGAACTGAACCCAACTGTTTACATTCTAATTGTGCACTATGAAGCAGCGTTCCACAATTTAGACAAAGAATCACTTTTACACCGATAAAGCGATATGCAGTCTCCGTGAAGCCCATCAAATCATCAAGAAATAGTATAAAGAAATAACACATAATTCTTCGTGAAACGCACCTTATTGAACCCGTTGCTACAAGAATTGGACTGTGACAGGGAAGCCTCTTGTTTTCATGTCTATTGACACTGGCTAAGAATGGAATTTGAAAATAACCACATCAACCAACATAAATGGAACACAGTGGACTCGAACATAAAAACTCAATAATACAGATCTAGACGATGGCCTCCCTCTTCTTTACTCTGAACAGATGAAACGAACAAATGTTGGATAAGATAAATTCAATTGCCATGTAGCTGAATCATAATTGTCTATTCTA